>JALLOT010000984.1:0-16690 GCA_036939595.1 Thalassiosira livingstoniorum
TCTAGGTAACATAGGGTCATTCATATGTTTTTACAATCTCCTTTGTGTGTAGATTGAGTTATGCTATCAACTTTTGTGGTGTGTTTGAGTTTTCATTGAAATGACCCTCATTAAAAACGACATTGAATTCAATGAAAATCATGCCTCAGCAACCGATTTTCAAAGTCCAGACCCTTGGCCCCTGGGACTAGACTGTGTCCAAAATTCTTCTGATGTCCACCCCCTGACCTACTCCAGATTTAGGTTTCATGGAGTTTTCCAGTGCCAGCATTTTCTGCCTTCTACACATTTAGGAAAGTTGCAAAAACATGCTGCTATGACTCACTGCACTCAATATACAATTGATGTGCTAATTTAGTCAAATTTGGGTCAAATATGATCATACTACTGTCATTAGTGAATAAAGTAGTAGCATCTCTAAAGCTGGGCTCTTGAAACAGTAATTCTGCAATTCATGATCTCAAAGTAAATGATTTTGTCTATTATTTCTCTTCAAGACAAAAGAGGATCCTAATCTAAATTGATCAATAATTCAAGGTCCAAAAGTTATCAAACTCTAACACAATTAATGGTTTTTGTTTTCAAAATTGATATTTTTGTTTTCCACTGACCTTTGCAAAATCTACTAGTGTGGCTGATATTTTAATTTTACACAGGCAACACTTCCATGAAAATTACAAAACATAGTACTTTTCCCCAGTTAAATATATTGATTTCATACTTTAATGGTTTTCCTAGAGTCATATGTCCATAAAGGTTCCAAAGAAAGGGTCATTGTAAAGTGTCAGAGACACTTATAGAGAAACAAATGGTATAAAAGGATTTTGACTTACTTTTTTGGAAGCAGTTTTAACCTTTTCTTGTATATCAGAATAAGCCAACTTTGCTAGATTGTGGCCTCTCAAGTTTCATGAAAAGAGGTATAATATTTCCTGGAGGAAATTTGAGGCTCATCAAATAACAATGTTTTTGATTTTTCCATTTTAAAATACTTTCTACATGGAAAAATTTGTCCTAAACAATAGTTGAAGCAATATTCAAAATTAAATGATAAAACATATTAAGGTATTATTATAATTTAGGCCAATATTATTTAACCTCAAATCCACTAATACTACCCACTCCTCAGTCCAGCTTGAACACCTCAGGCCATACAGAATAAAGACAGATGCAAAAAATATAAATTTTAAGTTTTAGTTTTGGACATCAAATTTTGATCCAAAATGAAAAAAATATAACATGACTAATTCAAAGAAAACATAAATCTTCCACTTCAGTCACCAGTCTCTGTTTGAATCACCAATGCTTTTAGGCTCTAGATTCTCTAGTGATGCAGTACAACAAAATAGTGAACTCAATTAAACAATCAAAAAAATTACCAAATGATGGAAGAGAAACAAATCAAAAACAGTTTGGAATCATATGACTTGAAAACCAATTATGTCATGTACAAAGTTCAAATGAAACATGGAACTATTGTTCATTGAAATTATGCAAATAAATTGGCATGTGAATGGTTTCTTCAATTCCAGTTGCTATCTGTCATATTTACCAAATACCTGCTATCACAGAAGGTGAAATTAAACTGTGATTCTTCTGTTGCCATTTGAATTGACTTAGGAATGATTTTTGATTTCAATCACACCATTTTATTTTATATCAAATCAAAAGTTAAATCAATTGGATAATGGATTTAATATTTTTAACTCGACCAAAGGTTCTATCTTATCAACACTACAGCAATGTAAAGTATTGGCAACAACCAACATTCTATGGTAGGTATGGTTGGTATGTTGCATTCTCCATTGAATATCTTTTTTGTTGAAAAAAATATTTGGGATTCATGAAGTTTTTTGTCAAATATATGACTTTTTGTATCTTGAATCTTGGATCCATTTAAGTTTGGATCCATGTATCATATTTGGGAATGGGGAAGCTAAAAATAATCAAACTGGTTTCTGGGGATGAAAGAAGCACCATAGAGTCATTTCTATAATTGGCTTTGATGGTGGATTGATCTACAGAAATGAGAAAGAGGACATTATTGAATTACAACTTTTTTGCCTTTAGTGATTATTGTTAGATTGATCAAAAATGCAGCTAATAGGTATCATATTGCAGCTGAATTTTGAAGCTAACTAAAAGTTGACCACCTGTTTCTGAGTTCATAATGTTCCTTTGAAAATGTTGGTGGCTTGGTATCGTTTTGTTGTTGATGTTTGTTGATGTTTTTTGATTGATGTTTTTGATGTTTGATGATGTTTGTGGGTATTTTGCAGATGTTTGTTAATGTTTGTTGACGTTTGATGATGATTGTTGTTGCTCATTGATATTTAATTTTTGCTAGCAATTCTCCAAACAAAACTTAAGACAATAAAACCACTGAATGTGATACTTCAGGAAAGATACATGTGGTGTTTGGGGCTAAAATAATTTATACCACATCTCTAAATTTTTTATTGAAGAGCTGATTGGGAACACATTTCAGGAGTGCGGATTGCTGTTTGAGCATTTTTATCATACCCTTGATTCTCAATAATATGAGTATTTTATTGGTGAATTTTTTAAAAATGATTCTAACTGAAGAAGTAGTATTTATTTCAAGATAAGAAGGAGTACATCATCTCGGATAACACGCACAAGGCACAGGCCTGCCCTATTACTCCTATTTCGCCCATTAGGTTTTTATCGGCTCAATCCACCGACCATGCATCCCACATTCTTCTTGCGTGCCCCGCCCACCCAACTTGCCCTGCATGCTGACCGACAACTGACAACATCTTCTATCGAACCAAACACAAAACGTTTTAACGTGCATACTTACGTGAATCAGCTCTCAGCTCCCAGCCCCCATCCCCCATCACTATTGTATTGTACCCATCAGCTCCCATCCTCCCATCCTGTGCTATGAGGTGCTCTCGCTCGTGCTACGTGCTTCATACTATGCTCACTTTTTATCAATTTCAATTGTGACGAAACAATAGCCAACAGCCACGAAGACCTTCCACAATCTATCGACACACTTTCAAACGCAGGCACCTCGATTGAGAGAGTAGAGAGCACGGCATCTATTACATACTACCTAGAGCGAACGATCATGAGCGTAAATTGGGACAACGTTGATTGGGGAAACGATTCCGCCCAAAGCGAAGTATTGGCCAAAGAAGTGTCTGCCCAAAGTTATGATGTCCGCAACTCGTTTACTTCCACGGGTAAGCCTCATGATTCAAGTGAGCGGCGTAGTTTGTACTCTTCGCAGTGCACCAATTCCGTCTATTCAGTTGTGTCTGATACGTGTTTCTCTTTGTGTTCTCCTCATTGGATGAATTAGGATCCAATTCCAGTACAGATTCAAGCCTTCCAGCTAGTTCACCCACATCTCCGGAAAAAGCGCCGTGCCAGCGACCAAATAGACGCAGTTCTTGGTTTGACGGTCTCTTCGAAAGCAATGAGGACGACTGCGAAGTACAAGAAGCTCCTCGACGAAAACCAACGTCGACACCTCAATTACTGAATTCGGCTCCGCTTGCCAGTGGCATCCTTTCCCGGAAATTTTCTTCGGGCTCTGCAAAAAGTACTTCTTCCACCGAAAAACAACGACGAGGGCGTAGAAAGTCCGATGAGCTCTCCCCCGAAGAACCAACGGAACCCGAATTCAAGAAAAAGGGTCCTCGCGTGAACAGGCGGAGTTCTTGGTTTGACACGTTCTTCGAGGGCGGAGATGACGACGACTGCGAACGACCCAACATTATTGCCAAGACTATGTGCCTTTCCTCCCTAGTTTCGTTGGAGTCTGAGGCTGCTGCGCCATCACCTGTGCCTTCAAAGCCAGCACGGACTGCACAGACTGCACGGACTGCACGACCGACGGGCGCCGATGCCCCGAAGGCCCGACCGGCCCACTCGAGTAGAGGGAGAAGGAGCACTGTCTGTGGCGATAGACCAGACCTGAAATCAATCGCTGGTGGGAAGTACGCGAGATCTGTCTCTAAAACTGTGGATAATGGTGATGCAACTGCTGCTTTTTATGCAAGGGTTCAGAAAGGTTCATCTGCACTTATGGGGTATGTGGACAAAGCTGTGAAAGTGATTGGCCATGATGATTCTGATGATGAGTTGGAAGTTCCATTTCCAACGGGACCACGTAGGAGGTAAATGAGCAAAATATTCGTCAGCTTTCAGTGTGAAGAAATTGGATGTCTTGGATGATTAGCTTTGGAATATTAGAGGCAATAAATGTTTTAACTTTTAAAGGTTCAATTTTACGGAAGTGTGAAAAAACTTTGGAGGCAGAGGTTGGCTGTGATTCGCCGAAGATTCCAAATATCAAAATCTACCACACACAATTTTAAGATGCAGCACCAATGCTGTTGCCAGTGTTGACAGCGATTACGTTCTCCCGAAGAGTCCAAGAGCTCCCAAATTAGATACCCAGTTAGTTAAATCCTTCTTTTAGTTGCGAAATAATTGGTATTCATGTCCGGATACCCTGGTCATCATTCAGCTAACCCATCAATGGGTTCCAAGATACAATTTTCCTTAGTTGTAAGTAGACTGTTTTAGAGTTAAAGTACAAAATTCGCACTCTAATTCAGTGCATATGTGGAAACTTAAAACATTTTAAGTGTTTTCAGTCCAATTATTTCTGAATGACGACAATAGCAAAGCGGAGCTGTGCTATGATATGGCATGAAATTCCATTTTTATAAAACCCAACTCTCCAACCTTTTACGTTAATAATATATTAGCAGGAGTAATATGAGAGTGATGTTATACAATACTACTATTGTTTACAAAGAATGCAAGTACAGCCAAATCTCAATTGTGAAGCTAGTTCATCATATCCATTTTGAAGGTTTTCAAATTCTTTAGTTTGATCTGTCACTAAAGCATTACTGGGTTCTTCACTGCTTGCAAGGATGGAAGAAACACCTGATGGAATGACATACACTACAATTCACTATGATGGACATGGTTTTGTTACAGTAATCTTCGTGTACTTCATGTCTGTAATGTTATGATCTAACCATCCCGCCCAAGTAACACGACCTTCCAAACTAACAATTACCATACAGAATTTCCTTTTGTGTTGTCACCTTAATTGTTGGAAAACCCATATGAATATTAATTTGACAGAGATTTTGCTCATCCATCCATGTGGCTAATTTGGTCATCATCAAAACTTTGCAGGTAAATACTTATGGATCAATTCCAAGTAAGCAGAAAGAGAAATGGTACAATTTCTCTTGTCTTTATAGAAAGGTAAAATGTACAAACTCCAAGGGGGTCACATCTAATTGGAGAGACATTACCCATTGCACCACTGGTTCTAAGGTAATTGTCAACACAACCTTTTAGAATCATGCAAAAAGTATTCAAATTGATACCTTTTAGGATCAAGATGAGACACTTTCATTATTTTGTTTTTCAATGACAGGGGTAGAGCAGGTATCATATGAAACAAAAAGAGCATGCACTCATACTCATCTTTCTGAAAAGTTACACTGTTTCCAGCTAAAACTAGCACTGCAGTAGATAAGTTAAGATATCTCAAATCTATGAAAAGAAAAAATGAATTATCATCACCATCAACAAACACATAGATAAAAATGAATTCTTGACCAAAGAAGTAAGGCACAATAACAGCAAGAAGGAATTAATAAAATAATGGATGCTTTTCACTAAGCTAATTGTCAAAAAAGATATATGTCATTGGCATGATAATGTTTAATACTTAATAGGGGGATAATGATGGAACATTGGTTTAGTGCTCAGAACTACCCTAACCCCCCACCCTCAAGTATTGAGAGAAATTTTGTGAGGCCCATCATATGGGAAAATTCATCCAACACTATATATTATCATAGTACCTAGCATTGATGAATTGAAATAGGTATGATTTTTATTTGAATTATTGCACAAAATATTGGCTAAGAAGGCAGATCAAGAAGAACAAAGTGTATAATAGAACTGATTGTCTAGTAAGGATGGCAGATATTTGAAAATCATGAACCCTTCATGTTCATTCCTTCCTTGGCTTTAGCACAGTGGTGCCAATCAACTCATCATCTGAACACTCACTTTCTCATCTCAAAATGCCACCTAATCATGAGCAACATACAACAAAATGTCCATATCACACTCTTCCCACTATTGTCAATTTGCAGAATATCTCATACAAAGATATCTAGAGTCATCTCCATAATATTATTTTTTTCATTTATCTTGAGTATATACAATTCATTGACAAAGCACCAACACACATGTAAAAAATGCCCATCACTCTCATATATTTGGAATACAATAAAAAAAATATGCAGAGTAAGTGAATAATCAGTTCACATGTTTTAATTGATGCACATGGTACTGTATATTCTGATATGGGGTTTTTGTACTCTTTTGATAATTGATCACAAAATATGTTCAAAACCTGTAAATTAACAATATTAAAAAAAAATAGCAAACTATAGTTTCACAGAAATAAATATTATTTCATGAAAAAGCTATTAAATTGGTACATTGGAAGTTATGACAAGGCAAAAGTTTTTTCAAGTAGAATTATCACTTATATTTCATATGTGACTAATTGTAATGATACAGAAACATAATCATTGTGATTGAGTATCTTCATTGGACTTGTAATTCGGTGGTATTGAATTCATATTGTAGAATATATCATTGTTCTTGTTTTGAATTCAATGTTATGAATGTATTTGATGATAGATGAAAGACAATTCAGAGAGGTATAGAAGTGAAGGATGTGGAGTCAACATTTTCTTCATGTGTACAAAATGAAAGGAATATATGTTGTCTGAAATGAACAATTAATTTTGAGTTGTTCATTTAGTGTGTGTACTGGCTTTGCCAGATCACAACCTTTAGTTCTAGATATTACTTTGTAATACACATTTATTTCTTGTTTTGTTTGGCATGATAAATTTGTGTACAACAGCTTCAAGACAATCATGTCAAAAATGAGTAAGATTTATAACAGATTAGTTTTCAGCAATATAAAGTTTGAATCTATCAAAACTTTACAAAAAATCCGTGTCAAAACCTTGAATTTAGCATTGATAAACCTCACCAATTGATGGCCTTATCATGCATTTTAGATCTGCATAATACAAAGAAGAGTCTAAAGTGTTGACATCAAATATGTGTCACATTTTGGTGTCACCACCTATGTTCTAGACTGGATTTATTCTAAGGAGCTCCCCAAAACCCTGTGTTCCTACAAAAACCTTAGTTGGGAGAAAAAATTTTTTAGATTCAGCTGATGCATGATGTTGTGAATTTTGGGGATTCATGTGATTCATGACTAGAAATAGGTACATGAAAAGCTAATCTCATTCAATCAGAGCAAAGAATTAATGTTCCTGTCAAGATAAAAGAATATAAATAACTGCACAATAAGCTCCATGAATACAAAAAATGAAATAGCAAGTACTCTTCAATTTTATTTGGTGGATGTGTACTCCTAATTATTACCATGCTGTAAAAATATAAAATAAACCATTATTTGTGTATTTCTTAATTCCTCCTAATTCTCTAATTTCATTGGTTATTTTCTTTGCAAAATTATATATGTCAATGTTCCCCAGAAATTCCATATTTTTTAAAGGAACATATGTGTTCCTTTTTTCATCAGTGTCTCATTTTCTTCAGAGTAACACCAAAGGGGAAAATAAAAAACATAACCTACATCATATACTTTTTGTTGAAATAGCATTTTTTGAGAATTTAAAATTTTTGAACTGAAAGAAAAGATTCTTCTGTTTTGTAAGCATTAAAATTGAAAACTTATTCCACAGATCAAGAGTTTTGTATACTTCTTTATTGTAACCTTTAAATTTAAGTTTGAAATGGTGTGTGATGACAAACATGACAATTCTATTTCAACATATATCCAGACCTTATAGTCACTGCAATAGCATTGTGACCAATTTTCATTAGAACAGTGTTTCTGATTTCTCTGATCAAGTACTCCAAAGATTACCATATGCATAGATTTGTAAAAGTATTGTACTGATGACTAGTCTCAACAAACTTTATGTTGATTATCACACTGTAGAAAACTTTAAGGGTGATCACTTTTTATTTATTCTTCATACAACAGCTTTCTATGTATATTGCAGAAACCATTTTTCTGATTCTAATCTTGTTTAGTGTCATACCTGAGTTAGTGTCTAAAAAATAGACAATCCTAGGTACTAGATGCAATGATTCCTTTTGATGATTGGAGCCATTGTTAAAATCAATTCAATCTAAATGGAGGACAGTAACATTTTGAGTGATGATTACTAGAAACTTTTAGAATTGTTTTACATCATGTTTTGGTAATGACTTAGACAATGTTTTGGGCAATACTTGTACTGGTGTTGCAACAGTAATTCAGCCTAATTAACAGCTGTTTAGTGACAACTAATCCTTTCTCTGGGGAGACAAAACCCACCCCAGATCAATCAAGTTTTACCATGAGTGGTTTTATGTTTCCTTTTTCAAAAAATATTCCCATAAAATTCAGAAGCCAAAACATAAATAACTTTCAACTTTGCAGACAATAGAAAACCTTCTTTGGAAAAGTAACTACTAACTTGGTGACAAAGATCAATCTACCTCATGATTAATATTTTTAATGTTATAAGATGAAAATGGAAAGAATATTCTGTTCCTGAGGAACAAATCACAAATATGATGTAATGAGATTCAGACATTGAATTAAACAGATGGGTATTTGAACAAATTATTTTATGGTTACTTGTAGGTGTAATAGTGTGGCGTTGATAATGATGTGGATGATAGAGCTAATAACAGACTCCATCAACTTTGCACAAATTGGCTCTGGAATGAACTTTGAGACAAATTTTGTCATCTTTCCATATTTTTTCCATGTGTATGTTTGATACTTATTCCAATGTAGCCATTAAATAATTTGTAGCTACAATTTCTTTCAAAGAATCCCAATAACATATTATATTATTGATAGATATGCACATTACATGAGACTCCAATTCTAAAGATATTTTACTAGTCCAATACTAAATTGTACTTACTGCCTAAGTTCCATGATAATCAAAATCAAACCCACTCAGTTATACTGCATTGGCAATAACAATGGTCTGACTGTGGTACTACTGATTCAATGATTTTCAGCTCTGAAATCTTGGCAACCCCCATTGCCATAAAGAACTACCACTTCTTACCACTACCAAGGAGGGTCAAGAAGGTAATGTCAATAGTAGGCAGTTTCTTTGAACAATGGTGTTTGCTGATATAATAACACCTAAAATTGGTGGATTGGCAGTGGTGTGGTCAGAATATTATTACTTTTGTGAAAAGTTCAAGTACTTATCATGATGTCCCAACTTACTAAGAGTAGTAGTAATTACTCTATAGATATTGCAAGTTAGTTAAAGAGATAAGTATTGAAGTAATCCTACTTCTCAACATGATTTATATGATAAATAACTTTACACAAACCTAAAAAATACACAAAAAATATGACATGACTGCGATTTTTGTATTAGGTCTGATTTAGATATTGAGGTCAGAGCAATTGGGACTATCATCCAAAATACTCATAGATAATGCTCTGTACATAGAAAAAGAAAATGAATACTTGAACAAATAATGGTTTCATGACTACAAAAGATATATTCCCTTTATTATTATATTTTCTTACAAAGATTTGAAAACTTAGTTGAACAATCTTTTCATATCTAGCATTATGTAGTCTTTTTTTTCTGTTTCCACCTCTCAGGAACAAAATTTGGAATATTCTAATCCTGTGCATTTTAACAAGGAATATTTATATAGCTTCTACTGAGAAACAATAATTGGATCCAGAATAAATGGATCCAGGATCCAGGATCCAGATTTATTCAAAAAGTTTCACATGGAAAAACTTGAAGATCAGGAAAACCATAAAAGTCATGTGAAACTAACTTTGATCACGGTAGTACACACGACTTTCTCTAGCAGTACAACTTACTACGCGTACTACAATTCTATTAGTATTTATTAGTGTGTACATTAGTGTACATTGTACCTTACAAACATACCAATACTGACCATGATAGACCCTCGCCGTCCTCGCAAATGAAAATGAACTTGAAAGAGCTGGCTCTTTCCACTTCAATTAGGTGCGATCACGTGCGACTGTTGTCGCAAATGAAAAATAAAATCGAAAGAGCTGCGGATGCAGCTCTTTCGATTTCATTGTGTATCGAATTGGGCTCATTCGGATCGCGAGCGACTGTGGTCGCAAATGAACTCGAAAGAGCCAGCAGCTCTTTCGAGTTCATTTCAGTGCGATCCTTCGGATCGCGTGCGACTGTCATCGCATATGAAATCGAAAAAGCTGCAAATGCAGCTCTTTCGATTTCATTGTGTATCTCATTGCGATCCTTCGGATTACGTCGACAATGGACTCGAAAGAGCTGCTGGCGCAAATCTTTCGATTTTATTTCATTGTGATCCCTCGGATTGCGTGCATCTGTTGTCACAAAAAATGAACTCGAAAGAGCTGCCCGCGCAACTCTTTCGAGTTCATATCAGTGCGATTCAGGCGAATCGCGTGTGACTTTCGTCGCCCGACCCTGCCTCGTCGAATCACACGATACGCAATTCCAAAATGCAATCGCCATCAAAGAAAGATGTTGCAGGCTCACCCTTGCATCCAAAATAGCAATCTTGCAGCATTGTCAAAATGAATTGGTCAAAAAATGGAAAAGGAAATGTAAATTAGAGCGGCTCACATTCGATCGATCGTTTCCATGCATAGTCCAACGTGGTCCATCGTCATCGAGGGTTAGAGTTGAGGGTTGAGGGTTGCTCGTCGTGCGTGCCGTGCAACCGTGCAACTAACAGAGACAGAGAGGGTGTTGTACAATACTTAATAAGTAGTACTACCTGGTAGTAGTACTCGCGCGCGTGGTTTATTTTGAAACAAATTGCTGGTCACGGTCACTGGTCACGTGTTAAAATCTGGATCCTGGATCCTGGATCCATTTATTCTGGATCCAATTATAATATTCCCTTCTACTTAAGGGGGAACACTTGTTACAGTGCTTTCATCATATTATCAAAATGATGGGTCATTCTAATTATTTAATTTCAAAATCATCACTGTAAAGAATGATTCACAAAATAGTAGACAGAAAATGACAAAGCAAAAAATGCAATTTCCCTGCAATATCTTTAGGAAAAGAGATCAATTGTGGTATTTTGAATTGTATATCAAATAAAGACTGAAAATAAATGTCCCACATCCTTCTTTTCTTCTTTAGTCTTGTTTTCATTACTGCCATTGATTGTAGATACATATTTGATACTCAGAACCTTTTGAAAACTACTTTTGTACAGCATTGAATCAAATGAAAGAAATTCAGAGTTATCAGGAAGATTCTTCACTTATTGTTAAATACCAATCTGTTAAAAAATTGTACAAAATTTCTAAAAGATAAGGTTATAAGGGATACAAGTTAGAGCTGATGTGTGCTAGAAATCAACACAAACAACACTCATGAGATACTATTTGTTATTTGTATTTGATATTGATTTAGAATGGAACTTTGCAACCTTGGGTAGCTTTTACTGCCTGTCAATAAAAAAGAATGTGTAAAAACAACAATAACCATTGAAACACACAACCCCTTCTGACAAATGAAATTTCTTCATGAGAATATTTTTAGTTTTGAATTCATAGTATAGATTATATTTTCTGACTGTTTAAGTGTAGAGAGCAAAATTTTGATAAAAGTTTTGACTACAATGAATTAGTTAAAAATATCATAAAAGAAGAAATTACTAGACAACTGTAAACAATACCACAAAAAAGCAAATTTTTGTTAAGTCAATGATGGACCAATATTAGATCTGTCATTTTTCCTGTGTTTTGATTGCTTTATAAACTCATAGAACTAGTACCTCAAGCAAGAACTAAGCACATGTGTATGGTATTAACACTTTTTAACAAATCTGAAAATTTTGGGCTAGGTGTACACAATACACATTTTTATACAATAAAGATGGATTAAATTCAAGCTCCAGCTTGGGATGTGTGACCGCTGACAGAATATCTGGAAGTAAACTCTGTTTGAAGTTTTTGAATTTCCATTCATTTCAAAATACCCCAGACTTTTGTATGTATATTGTGCTGCTTTCCACATTGGTATTATCTTGTTCATTGATTTGGTTTTTTATCTATCATTTCAATAATAGAATTTGATTTGTTCTCAGCTATTCCCAGTCCCAGAATAAGAAGTTAATCAAAGGTGTAAAACTATAAAACTATTCATTTCTTAAAACTCTGGAGCAATCAGTTTGAGTATGCTATTCTGCACTGCATACATATTTGATTGATCAGTTGGCCAACTGCTATGAAGTGCATAAAGTTATTTCTTTCAAGTGTCTATACTACCTCTTGCCTATATTCCATTAAGATGCATTATCACAAAGTCAATATTGCCTTATAATCTAAATAAGTGGATGGGAGCTTCATTAGAAGTACACCAAAGATCAGGTACTTAATTTTGGCCAATCTTCATTAAAAACCTGCCAAAGCTATCATCAATATGTTCATGGACACCTTATTCTCACTTATCATTAACAAATAATAGATTATTGTGCCAAAAGGGGTGTCATCACCAAATATTGCATACTGACAAAAAACCTTTCAACAAGGAAAATTTTATTCTACAGTATTGTTTGCTGTTGGCCTTTCTTGATGAGAAAACATATTTTTCAAGTATACTTAGTTTATCCCTAAGGAAGGTTGGTTTTGAAGCCTCTCCCCAAGTGCACTGCTGTTAAACTTAATATTTTGTTTCAAAGTTGAAGGTTTCTGTTTATTTCAAATTGATTAGATTTCACTTCCTGAGTAAAGTAAAAAATAATTTTCTCTTGCTCTTGAAATATAACTTTGGCTTTTGACTTGTCAATTGAATAAAAATTGTGAGAAATTTCCTGTTGAAAATTGTACACATGAGTCATTGAGAAGTATTTTACAAGCACTCAGTGGACTACAACTTGAGATTGTCTCAATTTTGTGAATTATTGTAAACATAATGGCATGGTTGCAGTGGAATTGTTTTGTCATTTCATGAGGATTTTCATCAGAAATAGAAAAATAGCATGCAGTTCTTGTGTTTGTCAATTATGGTCTAATTAAAGAGTTACATTTGCTGTCATTGAAAAGCAGACCCAAGCTGTGAAGTTGCACAAGTCTCCGAAAATAAAGTATTTCAGACAAAATTTATGTGAATCTGATTTTCTTTGGAAAATTACATGATCCAGCAACAGTTCATCACATGTTACCATGAATGGCATCCCTGTACACAATTTGTAAGCAAGGGTGTTATGAGGTAGCAGTTTTTACAGCACCAGGAACAATATTTATGAAGGAATTGTCATGCATCCAATAATGACAGTCCCATACCTGATAAAATCAATTATTAAAAGAAGCCTTATCTAAAATCCCAAAACTACTGACAAGTCTTTGATAACGGTTCTACAATCAAGCTGCTCATTTCAGTTTCCTACTAAGTACGGGTGAGCAGTGATTAACATGCTGGTGCTTAATAGCTACTTACCAATGCACCTAGCAAGACCAACACGATTTGAAATTGTGGGAAATGAACCGCACACTTTTGTGAACATCAAGCTGAATCAAAGAACTCCATTTAATTGAATCTAGTTTTAGATTTTATTTCCCAAAACGCCTCTTACGCCCCTTTGCATAAGACCGAATCACCTCAATCAGATCTTGCTTCTGAAGTTCTGGCCATTGTTTCTTCAGAAAGAAGAATTCTGAATAAGCAGCTTGCCACAGTAAGAAGTTGCTGATGCGCTCTTCCCCAGATGTTCGAATTATAATATCAGGGTCACAGCAGTGTTGAGTCAACATTCTTTGCTTCAATTCATTTTCGTCTACCTCATCTGCTGCCAATTTCCCTTCTTTGACGTCCAGTGCAATTTGTTTACATGCATTTGTGATTTCCCCTCTACCTCCATAGCTCAAACAAATGTTCATTGTGAATTTATCACAATGCTGTGTTTGGGATACCATCCTATCAATACCCAGTTTCACCTCTTTTGGAATTTTCTCATGCTTTGTCGTCAAAACATGAACACGAATACCCCTTTCGATTGCTTCTACACGTATTTCCTCACAATATTTACAAAAGATGGTCATCAGTGCGGATACTTCCGCGGGGTCTCGGTCCCAGTTTTCGGTGGAGAAGGCGTAGACAGTGAGGACTTTCACACCTTCTGACATGCACCATTTTGAAAAATCAATCAAAGTTTTCGATCCATCCCAATGCCCCTAGAAGGAGTAGATTTCCCATCAGGTTACAGACAAATGAGATGAAAAGGGAGCAGCACTAAAATTAACTAGAATCGTCACAATTTGTAACACTTACCCTCGTAGCATTGCCGTACTTAGCCTTTCCATACCTTCGATTTCCATCCTTTAAAAGAAACACCATTGAGAAACGAGATCGGTGAAGAAACAAAACAAAATGAGCTCTGGCGACAACCGGGCAAACACCATATCAATTGATTAATACCACAAAAACAACTTACCATAATCACAGCAATGTGTTTTGGTACGCATTGCAAATCTACACCACTTTCTTGCTCTTTATCAGCATTTCGAAGATCGGCACGTGCTTTTTCGTCTCTCTCATCTTGAAACAATTCCGAATCATTGGATCTTCCACAATTTGCTAGTTTTTGACTCGGACTTATCACTGCAAAGGCCATCAATATATGAAGACTCAGCCAACGCAAAGATTTCCTTTGGATTTCGAGAACGTAGCCCCAGAAAATTTGTATATTATTATACCCTTTTCGTTTCTCTGCTGAAGTGATTGCATGTTCATTGATGGAGCTGCGATTCCCCACCCAATAGCCAATTCCCAACCCAAAAACCAACGGCACCAATGCCAATAATAGGGGAGAGGATGTGTAAGCCCGAATAACTTTCCCAAAGACAACCTTGGCCCACGTGGAAAGTAGAGAAATGCACGTGCCTGCACCAGCACCATTTCCGTCAACCCCTCCGCTGAAACATCCACAGTGCAGTCGTTCTTTCACACTTAGGAAGTCGTAGTAATTGGTACATGTTGATTGGGGATCGTCCGAAGTGCTGAAATTCTCTAGTCGAGAGTAGGACACAGGAAATAGCTTCGACGACGACGACGTGGAAAGTGGATCGTCGTGTTCGTTGGAGAAACTGTTGTGGTCACCGCCAAAGTTTTCGATGCCAATACCATCTCTGTTAATGAATTGAGTGAGCATGGTCTCTGCCCTTGATTTCCAGGTTTGAGTTGTCATGTTGTAGCACTGTGATGCCTTTTTGCCAGCTTCCGATACGTTGCAAAATCTCCGACGTCATTGGGCGTGGGCGTTGGTTTGTATTATGGTGTGTACAGTACAATACGTATTGTACTTAGTACTACTAGCACCTTACACTTGCATTGGTGTGACATTCATGATTTTCAAATCCTTTTCTCTCTAGGGGTAAAACCAATGCTTCCAATGGGGGGGGCGCCTGAACGTTTTCCAGGGGGTACTGTAGAATATGGTAATGAATTGACATACTG
Source organism: Thalassiosira livingstoniorum (assembly GCA_036939595.1). Classification (NCBI taxonomy): domain Eukaryota; phylum Bacillariophyta; class Thalassiosirophyceae; order Thalassiosirales; family Thalassiosiraceae; genus Thalassiosira; species Thalassiosira livingstoniorum. The sequence continues at coordinate 15,609 of JALLOT010000984.1, forward strand.
GTTTTTTACGTTGACCTATACTGGGCTCACGATTTCAATCGTCAAAATTCAGAATTCCAAGCTGATTCCATCCAAGTCAATAACCAGGCAATAACCAATGACAATGGCAAAGATACTCTTTCACTTGCCGCCTCCATTCACTAGGTGCAGTCGCACCCTGCCTATTTTGTTCAATGGACAGCGGAGCACACGTCGCCTACATGGTCTCCCACATACGAGAACGCCTCTTTGGCACCGGCTCCCAAACCACCTCCTACACCAACTTCCACCACACTGTCTTTTATGCCGCTGGCCCCGCCATGGTCCCCCGTCAAAAGATGTCAAAATAGTTTCCCATTGGGAAGGAGTGTGGTCCAGACGTGGCAACAGCACGATGTCAAGACTTGGCACCGGACGCATTATCGTCTATTGGCCACATTGGTCGCATTATTGGAGGCATGTGAAATATTGGAAGAGGCGTAATATCTCTCATAGGCCCTTCGAGACGAGGAGCCATAACCGCTACGACTCCCTGTAGACGAGGTACTGATTCGATGAGACGAATGGGAGGAGGTGGAGGATTTGGAGGATATGTGGCTCGAGTGACTCGAATGACTGTGGTGGCTCATGGCACTCCCTGTACTTTTCCGATGAATACTCGAACCGGCGTGTGTTCCACCTTCGACATTGGCCCCATTGGATGTGTTGGAAGTATTAGATACGTTATTGGATACATTGCTGGATTTGTCGTTATCTGAAGTAAGACTTCTCGGTGCCGCATCAGACGCACCACCAGAACCAGACGCACCACCCGAACTAGCCACAGCCACCGCATGAGTCTCATGAGTCGCAGGAACGGGAGTCCCACCACTCATTTTAATATGCGCCTTTCTCCTCCTCGCGGCAAACATGCACTTCACTCGATCGCGACCGTCCAAGGCGGCGGTCCCGATGGTGGTCGATGCCACGTGGAAACTGGAATCATTGGAAGCAGTGTAACTATTGGAAGCATTCGAATCCTTTGGATGGTGCAAGGGATTGTGGCTGCTTCTTCTGCTTCTTCCGCCTCATCCAATCACGCTTCCACTTCCACCACTTCCAAT
>JALLOT010000985.1:0-16723 GCA_036939595.1 Thalassiosira livingstoniorum
GTGCCTCCGAAGTAGGCTAAAGGCTTAGATGCCAAAAAGGCCAGTTGCCCAACATATTGATCAATTTATAGGATAGAAAATTGTCTGGTCAGATATCCTGTTGCCCACCATCTTTGGCTCATAAAACTTGCAACAACAATATGTTGTTTTGTTGGACCCACATACCAAACATCAATAGGCCTTGGCTCCCAGGCCTAGGAAAAGGATGCCTTGTTGTCTGGTGGGTTGGAGATTGCTGCTCTTGTGCCTGGTGGATGGTGTTACAAATGGTGTGCAGTTGAGTTGAATGCTACTTCAAGGACACAATAAGCTGAAAACTTTTGGTTTATCCAACAGATTCTGAACATATTAAGGGAATCTTGAGCCTGTTCCAACAAGGCAGAGGGCAGTCCATAACTAGAATGGAAAATGCAAATTACAACTATAAAGGCACTCAATGAACTGTGCCTTGAGATTGTTTGGGTGGTACATTTGGCAGTCTATATTCAAGAGATTTTAGTTGTAGTTTCTAGGGTTCAAAAATGGAGTCCAATATTATTTACTAACAGTTGTTTCTGACTTTTTTTGTGTCCCCATTACTCATAATGTTTAACTTTGGTTCGAAGCCCTGAATTGTTAGGTGTATTCACTCAATTCTGATCTCTTTCACAATTAACTCCTTTATGGCATCCTCCATGGGATTTACAAGAATAACATTTTTAGTCCAATTGTAGATACAGAACAATTAATCATATTATGCAATCTGACTTTTCATGGAACATCCTGATGAGATCAGTGCAGATGGTAACTGATATTCTATCAGACAACATTGCAATCGTAAACAAGTAGAGTTTTTTCTTCCATTGCTGGTTGATTCAATGCATCCTCATTGACATCCTGACAACTGCTTGATTGTTGTTGTGTAGCAGGTTTTGGATGTATGATTGATTTCTATGCATTTTTCATATGCCCTTTCTTGGTTGATGGGACACAAGAGAGATTTCTTCTTCTCTGTAGAAGGGGTCAGCTCTGGAACAGAGCTTAATTGATTTTTCTCCATAGCATGCAGCAAAGGTTTCTTTGTATGGTTGAGCATTTCTTGATTGATGAACCAAAGGAGGGATCCTATTGACGGTGAGTGCATTGGAAACAGACTTTTGTGAGATGCATTCTTGTTAATGTGTTTGAGGGTTGTCCAATGGTTCTAATTGTGTCACCCAGAGGCTTGCTGTGGATTATTGCAGTCCTAGTCTGGTCCTAGTTGTACAATTTTCCTTCATAGGTGATGGTGCATTTAGGACCAGCAAATGTAGCAATGCACCTATAGTAAGTGAATTGTTTGGTATTGTGGAGATTATGAGGCATACGTAAGGCCAGCATCATGTGAGCTTTAGTTGATATGTGCCAGGTTATTTGCGATAACAAGATGTCTCTCGAATGTAATTTGTCCCAATTGGAAGGCTGGTTCAAGTTGTTTTTTTTTTGAAATGCATTTGTTTGTGATCGGTGCTGCTGGAATTAGGAAATGGCTTGTTGTCCTACAGTCTACAATGGCAAAGAAGATGAGAATTTTCATTCCTCGAATGAGGACGGTCTACTTTCAGATCATACTGAAGTTACGAAATAAAGAAAAAAGAAAAGCGAAATTGAAATATTGTTCGATTTTATGAATGTATTTATGCATCTTCTGATGAGAATAGTGAAAACTTTTATAATAAATAAGTGTGTGAGTATGAAATGAGAATGATTTTGTTCTGATGAGGACCATTTAAGTTTTCCTCAACAGAACAAAATCATTCTCATTTCATACTCACACACTTANTTCTCAACATTTCAATGTATTCTTTTGTGATCTGAGTTGAATTGTGGGAGGTCAAAATGACATTAAAAAGAGGGAACTTAAGTGATGTCAAAAAGTTAATTTGTCAAAAAACTTACTTCGTCAAGGTTTCCGACACCATGTTGAAGCTGATGAATAGCTAAGATATGAGCCATATTTTCGGTTATCATCCCAAGTGATTCCTCTTCCAACAAAATATCTTGACGAATTTGTAACGCACCCTCTAATTCGATCAACGCCTTTGGAAATGAACCTAATTTGGCATGGACAAAAGCAATATTGCACAGTACAATCGAAACACACTTCAGAAAGGCAGGCTCTGTTGTGAACACCTCTCGTTGCAAGTCAAGAGCTTCTTGGAGCAACAATTCAGCCTTTTTGTGATCCCCAATCTCGTATTGTACACAGGCAATGTTATTTAAAACTTGGGCAATCTCTGGGTGCTTGTTGCCAAGAGCATCTTCTCTTGTTCGTCTGACCCGTAGCATAGACGCCATCGAGTCATCGAATCTCTCACTGGCAAGCTGGGCTAGTCCTTTGAACATCAAAGTTGACTGGAAAGAAGACAGAACAGAGTCAGTTTTCTTTCTTTACACTTATCTCAAACTCGGCAACAAACTCACTGCAATATCTGGGTGCTTCACGCCGAGAGCATTGGTATTGATTTTTATTGACTTCTCAAAATGAGATATTGCAGCCGAATAAGATTCTGTGTACAAATGGAACAGTCCGATACTGCAAAAATTTGGGTTGTTAATTGGTGGTACAACGTGGTAAAATTATGAGATCTTTTTTTTGAAAACCATAGCAATTTCCTCACCTATGATGCGACTGCCCAACTAAAGGGTGTCTAGAACCATACCTTTGCATATTTTTATCGAGTTCAGTTTGAAGTGAGTCGAGAACACGCTGAATTTCTCGTCGCTACAACGCAGTATTTGAGGAAATCTTAGCAATTGGATCCATGCGTCATGTTGTGAAGAAAAGGTACAAACTTACCCTAATTTTCCTCAAACCATAATTGATTAGATTTTGCGAAAGAGTTTTTTGATTTTTGACGGAGGATGGCATGTTGCAAATTAGACGGAGATTTTGGTTTCTACCAATGGCGACATGATTTGAGTAGATCGAACCTTTCACTTTGTGGGGGCCCTCTGCTAGAAATTCGCCGGCACACCCTTCTAATGACTGATGTACTCGTTGAACAATAGTAAGTTCATCTCTAAGAGATCCGAGACTCAACATTGGATGTGATATATCACTACTTTTGGTGAAGAAAGGATAGTCATACTTCATTTCAGCCCGTTGTCCCTCGGTCGTGCCTTCATTCATTACATTTCTTTTCTCTGGCGACGGTGTCTTTTTCGAGGGCGGAGGGCAAGCATCAAACAGAAGTAAATGAACCAACGAATAAGATCAGCCGACAAGAGACTCTTTACAATTCAAAAAAACAAGTATTGTCATTACCTTTGTTGACTGCGGTATTTCTTGTGATAATTTGGATTCTGAATTGGCACGGGCTGTCGAGTTTGGCTCTCTCGCAGGGTGTTCAGATGGCTGCTCCAAAAACCAGGATGTAAATGGTATCTAATTAGTCGATTCAAACCTTAAATGCACAGATAAGAGTAAAGTTTACTCACATCAGTTGCTTGAAATTTTGGAGTTATTTCAGGAGATCCTTTCACCGCTTCTAGAGATTCTGTTGAGAGGAGCTTTTCAAGGAGTTCAAGATAGTAAATTGTTGACTGGAGAACTTCATCGCTGTCGTCTAAAAGGGCACGTTGAATCTGGAGTTGAAAGTAAAAATGAAAATAAGATAAGTAGATTGAAAAGTGAGTACTATATACAGGTGGGATTGCCAAGAAAATAAAATTCGATTCATCTCACAGCTAAGCTCGCTTGAACATGAGAAGTTGCTGCCTGAAAATCTCTTTGCTTAGCGCAAATAACTCCGATGTTGAAAATAGTGATTGAGATGGATAAAAGGTCTTCTCCTGCAGATGAATCGCTGTCAAATGAAGATGATGGCGAACCTCCTTTTTGGACACGTAATGATTTGTCGAAATCGGATTGGATTGCCTCGTAAGCAGTCGACATTTCCAGTGCTACGCAGGCCATGTTATTAACAAGGCGTCCAGAGAGAGAAGTGCCGTGTCCTTCAAGAAAAAGTTCAGACGATATCTTGATGGATTTGCGAAACCCAGATAAGGCAGAATGAAATGACTCCATTGCATAATTGATCAAGCCTAAATTTGACCAAGAATTCTAGTGCAAATACAAATAATGAAGAAATTTAGCTCTGAGCCCATCAATATTTTTGTGCTCATCACATCGTGTACAGCTTCTTACCACAACACCTACACTGTCCCCGACTAATTCTGATTTTATTCGAAGAGCTTCCCTGCAATAGGGCAGTGCCTGGTCATATTCTTTATTCCACATGTGCAAAACACACAAATTATGAAGTGTGGAAGCAATCAGCTGTCCGACGAGTCCGTGCTTCGAATTTTCGCATGAACGCAGTAGTGTGTTATAAATATCAATTGCGTCCTGAAATTCACAGTCCTGAAAATTGAAAATAGAACCCACGAAGACAATTTTTAACAAAATCAAGAATAGAAATATAACTGATTTAGCAGAAGGGGAAAATTGTGCAAACAGACCTTGGCATGCCTCTTGGCAACTTCAGATATTCCTCGTAAATGACTTGAGGCATCAGCAAAACGAATAGATCCATCATCACCATCTGCAACAACTGGACCCATGTATTCACTAGCTACTGATAAATTGCTGGAAGCGCGTAGAAATTCGGCAAATGTCTGATCAACCACACTATCCACTCGGTCCCGGGGGCGAATTCGTCGAACATTTGAACCAATATTATTACCCATATCTCCGAATGCATCCAGAAGCTCAACAATAACTGCACCCCGCAGGTCATCGTCATCCAAAAGTGGAATGAGAGGGATGCAAATGCTCCCAGGAGAAGGAGTAAGTTCAAACCAACCAACGAAATCGGGTGGGATTTTGTTGGCAAAATCACTCGAAGCCAAGGATGCCGCCATTGAGGAGATGTTGGAAGAAATCGTGCTTTTTGTTGGTTTTTGAGATCGAGAAGTAACAGAGCGTGAAGCAGACCTGGAGCGTTGCGAACGCAATGTCTTAATATCATACTTCAGGGCTGTCGATGGAAAATGACAATAGACGCAGGAAGCGACAAGAGTCAAATAAGGACGTATCGGGGCCACTAAATTTGCATGAAAGGAATGGCAACCTACCTGCTTCAAAAATTAACTTGGCATTTTCGCTAAGTTCACTCTGACTACCATCGGCGGATGGCTCTTTACTTTTCACCCCTCGCAATGTCGACAAATCATCTGCCAGCGACTTTGAAGGTCGACCTCTCCCTCTGTTCCATTTTTGCAAAAGTTGTACATCGTTTTCATTTTCTGAATCCATCATGACAAAGTTTGTCGCTGTTTGTTGAGTCAAGTGACTTGCTTGTGGAAAGGACGGATCCTTCTTCAGTTTGTCAGCATTCGTCACGTCAAACATCTCCGCCTCAAATTCTTCACCTTCTTTCCAAAGTTCTTGCTGAGAAAATCCATCGGCAACCATTTCTTCTGCTATAAGGTGCATTTCAGGTGCACTCTTGAGTTGTGGATGCTGAACTTCTTGGTTTTTGGACTTCTCGGGATCGTCACCTTCCCCAACTCGTTTCAACTGTTGGCCCGTAGATGCCTCCCGTGTTTTACGAGCCTTTTGCAACATCCAGTCCAACTCTACATTGGAAATGGAAGAGCAATACATTAGATTTGGAGTCTTTCCTGTATCATCTTTCATTGAGTTTACACCATTGATGTCACGATTTGATCCATTAATTGATATGGTCCGATCCTTTGCTTTCTTCCCACCTCCGTAGTCTCCACATTGAAGAAGCGATGATCGTTGTTGGAATGCCTGAGTCTGATCCTCCTCCACATGCCGGGTTTGATTCATCTGCACAGTGTTCTTTGGAGGACCCTTTGCTGAGCAATTCAAAGAATAGTGCTGATTTTCCCTACCATGTTTCTGATCCATCCTCTCACACTCCAAATTATCTTCTTTCGGATGATCATACGATGGTTTCGCATTATTGGCGTGATTAGCATTTCTCGGACGAGCCTCCAAGCCCTCATCCGCCAAATCGTCTTTCTCCCCATCTTTTTCCCTCAACGCACGAGTTTCCTCCTTCAATCGCTCATACTTTTTCTTCCAATGATTGGGATCTGCTTCAGCAGCACGCTGGTGGTAAATTGTGGCAGAATCTCCCATTTCTAATGCAGAGATGTCTTCATCGCTGAAGAACTCGTTTAGATGGAGGGAGAAGGCTCTGCTGATATCACTGGAATTGTCGTCGTCGTTAGTTTTGTTATTTGGATCGGTCTGTCGTGAGTGATGTGCTTGTAAATCTTTGTTTCTCCGTGGTGGTCCCTGCTGTTTGGATCTTGGGTTGCTCAAACGACCTAAGGGCTGCGATTGAGTTTGGCTGCCATATCGTTCATTTCGCTGCTGCTCCTTTTCTTCTTCTTGCTGCAGCTGCTGTGACAAATGTGGAGACGGCGTCTCACTTCGACTACTAAAGAATGCTTGCAATTGTCTGTGCTTCTCATTGGACTTTTTCAAAATCACAAAATCCTGTTCTCCGACTGTGTCTCTCAACTGTTGCGGGTCGCCGTGCAATCCACGCCATCCTTCTCGTAAGGTAACTTCCTGATTTTCATGATTTTCCTTATGCTCATTCCTCTTGAGCCCACTTCCAGCACGGTTACTTTGTGGATGTTTCGAGTGATGTTTGCTTGGATCCGAAAAGTCTTCCACCTCATCCCAAAATCGACTGGTGGTAGTTGTATGAGTTGTATGTGCAGTATTTGTAGTATTTTCAGTTTGGAACGTAAAAGAACTTGATGAAATTTTAGAATTGATGGAATGAACTTTCTTGAAGGGAAGGGGGGTGGTCCATTCTTGACGAGTGTATGATTTGGATGGCTTGGATAACTTTTGTTGTCTTGTTTGTTTGTTTTGATGCTGCCTTTGCTGCTGATGATTTTGTTGATGCTGATGATTATTCTGTTGTTGTTGCTGCTGCTGCTGCCTCTGCTGCTGTCGTGTGTAATAATTTCCCACTTTCGAGGGATCAACCACCGGTCGAATTCTAGGGGGAGATCGAATCCTATCTCTTTCATTCCTTTGGTGACCATCTTCTATATCCAAGGGTGGTGGATCGGGCCGTACGGAAATTGGATCAGGCAAAGCATTCCTCACATTCAACTGCGGTGATATCGGCGACTTGGGTAATTTATCATTGGCAGTGTGTGCTAGTGGTTCTTTTTTGGGAATGTCGGAGATGCGCCCTTTCTCTTCTTTGGGCTCTCTCGGCTCTTTTGGCGTTTGATCTTGTTGTCGTTTACTAGAAGTTTGTCGCAGCAACTTATCGATCAAATGTGTTCCATTTGAATGACGCATGGTCATAGCGGTACTGCTTGCAACGGCACTTTGTGGTGGAGAGGCCATTGGTTGTTTTTGCTTTTGACTTGATTCAAGTGAAAATTGATAGGATGTTGGATCATTGGGATCACTGGTGATAAGTCTGGAAGGATCTGCCAGAGTCTCCATAGGATCAGTATTATTTGTCCAGGATGACTCATGTTGTGGTGCATATTGCATTGCAACTCCTTTGGAATCAACTTCTACATCCTCTACACCCACCCCATCGCCCTCTGGTCCACCATGCCTAACATCATCATTTTCACCTACGGTAGAATCCTCCAATGAAATTTTCATCTCGCCATGAAGTGAAGATATGATTGTCACCTTGTTTCTGGATGGAGATAACTGTGGCATTTGGGATGACTGTACAGTTTTTTGAGCCTTTGAAACCTTTTCCATACTATTCTTTGATTGCTCTTCCTTTCCTTTATTTTCTTTTGACATTGAATTGTGCCTCGTTCCATTTGACAAAACACCTTTCCCAACACGACTCCGTCGTTGAGGCGGATTAGGCTCATACTGATGAGGGTTATGCTCCTCCTTTTTGACACTTTGTGTGTTTTGGGCATTATGTCGATGCTGAGAATGTTTGTTCTGTTTGCTAGTTTTGTTGGCACTGTCACTGCTCAAATTAATCGAAGCCGATCTCACTCTCAATTCTAAAGCATCCATGGCATCTTTATAGGCATCGGTCACTTCGTCCACGTCAATTTCAGACATTACTCCAGCTGTGGAGGTGGAGAATAAAGCTGATTCTGCATCTGTTCCAATGGCTGTTTTTGTGACGTTTGTCACATTATTCGTGTCCCCGCCTCCGACATTAAATGCATCCATAGCTTCACCATCATCACCACCATCACCACCATCTCCAAATCCATCAACATCTGTAGAATCCTCCACAAATGAATTAGTCGAAAAGGTAGCAGAAAACATCCCAGATTGAAAATGAGATTTGGAAAAATCATTCAAAAAGTCATGTGTGGACCCTGTAGTTGTGGAATCTTCCATGGACAAATGTGAAGCGTTGGTAATATGAATTGTGTTTGTATTGTTTTTACCATGAACAGAGTGTGCATTGGCCTTTGAAATACACGGAGGCTCCATGCCACACGCAGAGAGATGTCGTGTCAGGGGTGGGGAGGAGAAATCGCATTCTGTTGCTGCAGTGGCATCAGTGGAGTTGGAGGAGGAAGTATGGGTGGCAGTGGTGTGGGTGGTGTTAGTATGAATTGTTTTTGAAGTGTTTGCTGTGTTTAAGCTATTGTTTTGTTTTGAGCTGGCAGTATTATTAGATTTAGACGTTTTAGTGGAGGGTGTGGTGTCTGTCACGAGTGTATTGGGTGTGTCAATCGTAATGGAAGTAGAGGCGAACGTGTTTGGCGATGGGGGTCGACCCTTCCGGCGAGAATTTGAATGGTAGGTTGGAATAGTTGGCCCGTTAACCTGGTTCGGCTGGTTGGGCGGATTGTGCTGAAGATATCGATGATGGCAAGACTGAGCCCTATAATTGTTATGTCGACGTGGATCCACCCGGTCCACCGCCGATGGGGGGATAATTTGAACATGGATTGAATTGAGTAACGATGTCCCTGCAACTTCAGCTACATCCTCCGGATGGTTTTCATTGTCGTCTCCCGAAGGAGATGCCTCTGGCAAATCAGGTATCGTCGGCAAAGGTCCCGAGGTATAAGAAGTATGTGGTTTCAAATTCTCATGTGCGGGACCTCGGGAACGATGCGTCCTCGACCCATCGGCGTTTGAATTTTCACCGGTGTCATTCTCATCGTCAAAAATTCTGTTACCTCTGCCTCCACTACCTCCACCGCCACCAGAGCTAGATTTTTTCGTTCCACCACCTTTGACATTGGTGTTTTCCATAGCCTCTCCATCGCTGGAATCAGCAACGTCGTCATCTTTGACACCGCAATAGCCATCGGCACCACCACTACTATAACCACCGCCGGCGCCACGTCGCTTTACGCCAAGACCACGGGATTGACGTTCGCGGAGGCGCCGCAACATCTCCGCATAGAATTAGTTGGATGGCCTTGTTTTGCCTGGTTATTATTGTTTGTCGTCAATGATACTTGGTGGCAGAACCCGGTGTGATTATTATTTCGAGCGATGATTGGGTTTGGTGTTTGGTGTTTAGCAGTTTCAGTGCTTTTCTCAGTGGTATTTCGGGTTGTTTCGTTTTCCGTCTCTCGTGGCTTGGCTTAGCTTGGCTTGTGGTGGACGGATGGACGGAGGATAATAATAATATGATCGTTCGAGGGCTGTGCTAGCTGCTATGGTAGTATTGTACTTACTTATATTCTGTAGGTAGAAGAAGGCAGTATCGTTTTCTGTAAAACTGGTCCAAAATGGCCCCAAAAAGACTCAAGATACCACCAAGGACATAACAACATAAGTATTCTACCACAGAAACCATTTAAAGCAAGATACATGAAAGAAATTCAAATGAATTCAAATGAATTTCATTGGATCACATCAATTGTCTTATGAGAAAGCTCCACTTCATGGGGCATATACAAGCTCATACAAGATAACGGGCTTACTCGATTGAGGCTGCTCCGAAGTTTTTATTAATAACAATATTAACCTACATTATTTGAGTTTATCATAAATTTAAAAGCATCCGTTCAATCAGCTTTCAATTGACAAGAAGAAAAGAGTCGATCTTTTTTGGTGAGAAGAGAGAGAAGAAAAAACAGAACAGAGGAAAGAAGCCAGAATTGAATTGGCCAGAAGAAGGCAGGTCAGGAGGAACAACAATTATGGAATGAATTTGGCGAAAAATCAATTTATGGATTCTGAATTGTAGGTTCATTGGAGAATTAGTGGGGTGGATGAAATCAGGTTGTGAATCCGTGCATCTATCTAGAGATACTTATGCATCTATTCCTATAAATAAATACATGACAAAACTATATTACAAGCTGGTCCTGTTCAATTAATTGAACCCAAATTCTTGGCAAATACTCTTTTGTTGGCAGCCAAGACAACTGATAATAATAATAAATATCTTCTGTATTGAGGTTTTTTGGAGTTGTTGAGGTGCATTGGATCTCATCCAACAATTTTGGGATATTCTTTTATTGATGAGCTGGTCCAAGAACTACATAGCCAAATTCAACTTCTAACAATGATATTTTGGTCGTACTTCAAGTTTGCATTGCATGTTCAAAGCAAAAAACTGGAGATGTGTGTGAAGTCTTGACTCTGTGACTTATGTAATGAATGAAAATTTTGAGTTGAGGTAACAATCCAACAAAAAGAGAAAGATTATGTAAATGGTCACCAGATTATCAGAAGTCTCCTTGGTGGTAATCATGCAATAGTTTAATTTGGAGCTCCTTGTTATACCATTTAACACTTCTGGCTTGATATCAAACAGACTTTATTATTGCCTACTTGCATGATAATCAAACATGAATTGAAGTGGCCAGGGCCCTATCCAAATAAATAAGTCATTAAAGAAACCTCAATTTTGTGAATGGACAGTGGTATAGTCAAAAATCATGCAGTTTATAATTTTTCTTGGATTGACACTGATCAAAAAATATGCATGATGCAACAAATTAGATTTTGTAGTAGTCATGCTTTAGTTTCACATGATTTTGCTCTAGTAAGTATCTCATTTCTATGATTAGGTGTCTCAGATGATGAGGTCAGAGGAACTGCAATTCTACTGTCAAGTCTTCAAAATCCTCAAACTTTATTTCATTCTCAGAATTCCTACATTGTCCAGGAGCCAGCACCCTACTGCTTGCAGAAACTGCAGCATGAAATCTATCCCTTCTTCCAATTTTTTGATGCCAGAGAGAATCCATTCAATTGATGGATTAAAAGAATGGTATTATCAAACAGAATATTTGAGTTTATTTTGTTGGTTTGTTGAGGGTTGGGTGTACCATAATGAGACATACACAATTAGGTATTGTTTGGTGTCTTTGACAGTTGCTCAATGTTTTCTTGTTTCTCCTCTTTTTGACCAATAACAATGTTATGAATACCAGAATCCATTGCAATATAATGTTTGTACAGCATGATTCAAACATTCTTCCAAAAAGAATCTAAATCTAAAACAGCATTATTATTTCATGAAATTGGATTTCATATGGAAGATTACATTCCCATTTTTGAAGAGCAGTTGTAATCTTGTGTGACACTTTAACTGGAAGCCCTTTTTTCATACATTGAGCAAAAAATCAAATGATGTGTAGATATATTATCTTAAATGGGTGGTATGAAACAAAGACATGGATAGGCAAAATGATTTATAATGTTTTTGTCATATCCTTGTTAAATATTTTCCTCCTTCTGGAATGATGTATCCTTCAAGAAGTATGAGTTTTTGGTTGTGGAAAAGAGTGCTAGCTTTTCAGGGAGGCAAGTGTTGAATGCAAACATGTACATTCACTAATATGTGTAAATAGCTCTCCAGATTGATTTTACATACATATACATAGGTTAAGTCATGTATATTTCATTTAACATTGGTATCAATGAAGGAGTAATTGATAATTTAAAATTGAAATTGAAAATTTGAAGGATTTTCATAGATGGATGTTGCATATTTCAGAGGTTCTTGGTGTCATCCCATCTGTACCAGACAAACAAAAATCTGTTTTGACTATTTAGAACTTTTGAGGGAATAATAGATAAGTAATTCAAATGAATTATTGACAGAGGTTTGATGCATATCAACAGCCTTTCTTGAACATATTTTTATATCTGAAGCCCATAAAACTTAATATGGCCTTGGAGGTAATTTTTGCTTGTTCACCCTGTACAATTTCAACTTTGTATGTCTATTATTTCTGCATATACACTTAGTTAGTTTTATATTTTCAAATATTCTTTTTTAATCAAAACTTTTACACATCTAACTATTGCAGCCTTAATAATATTTTTGAGAGACTGATGAGAAAATTGGCCATATTTCTTACCTTATGGCAATTCAAAACCAACCATTATCAACAATAGTTTCTCACATTCTTTAATGACCATCATTGAAGCATGTGAGTTAGATGTCATCCCAACATGCAGTAAAACAATGTGCTGTCACATGCTACCACATACGTATGTCATGCAAAACCAGCTAACAAAATAAATCAGCAAACAATAACAATATCAAGGCAGTCTCTTGCAAAACAAAAAATCACTAATCTCATTCTCATAACCCCAGTAATCATGTTGCATGCCAAAGATTAGCAATAGAAAATCAATGGATAAAATCCACACTTTTGTAAAATATGTTGTTTCTGACTCTGAATGCAAATGCCATTTTTGTCAGATCAAATGAGATGGAATTGTCATATCCTGCCTCAGATTCTTTCAACCAGGACAAAAGAAAGCTACCCAATTGATCACAGCATGTTGGACCTTTGACAAAGACACCGTCAAAGAGTTTGAAATCAATTTACAAAGTATCAAGGCCAACTTCAATAGTTCATGCATTCCAGAAGGTTAAATGTGAACAATTACCAAATAACCAATCAAAAAATGATAACTCCAATAATGGAAATAATTCCAACAACAGAAACAATCTAACTAATGCCAATAATACAATAAATTAAAAGCAAATCCTTCTTCTGGTCCTCATAACTCCACACAGACATATTGTTGCTCCACCTTCACAAAATTCTCTCCATCCACCATCACTTGCAGCAGCAGCTCTTCCATCTTTGTAAAGACCCATGGGCTGTAATTCAACCCCTCCTCAAAATACACAAACTTTAAATAAAAGAGCCATGCTGATTCCTAGATTGAAGCATAATGAAATTGACAAATGGCAAAATATGTGGGATCCATAATCAGCAGCGATTTAGTTGAATCAACTGTAATGGTTCCACAATCTGTGGCTATTGGTAAGCTACATCTTAGAGTGTAACTTATGATTCTATTGCATCATCTCTTGACTTTTCATTTCCATGTTAAACTTGCAATGACATTAGAACTATCACAAACATCAGAATCATTATCAGCAATAAAGCAACAACACCAGCAAAACTACCTGCAGCTCAACCAGCATTGTCAACATCAACAACAACACCTGCACAAACATTGGTATCAACAGCAGCTTTGGCAACTGCTCAAGTATTGTCATATACATCGGCAACCAAAGCCATACAAGCACCAGCACCTACAGAAGCATCAGAAACCATATTATGCATTGACATCTACATCCAAAACATGACCTTTACAAGCAAGTGTGTTGCCAGCTGTATTGGTAGCTATGTCAGTGCAACCATTGGTAGCAAGTATGTTCAAGTTTGATTGTACTTTCATATATTTTGCAATTTTACTTTTTATTCTAATGAATATATTTTTTACTGCTTCAAATTTTTGCAGCAAAGAAACCAAGGTCTGAGGTAGTAAGTGATGGTCAAGAATGGCATTCTGACCCAAAAACTTTATCCAAAAGTGGAATTGAGATGATTCCACTGTAGCAGTGGTATGTTTGGGATAAGTTTGGGGATCTTACTTACCTTGGCACATCAAAAGGAAGAACAATATCTCATCTTCAATCATTCTTCCTTTTCATTTACCCCAACAAGCAACTAAAGCTGGTGGTAGACGAGCTAATTTGGAGAAGATAAACAAGGATGAAATGGCCAAGGCTGAGCTGGCAAAGTTCCTTGAAAATATATTATTCAGATCACATGTGATAGATTCTATTATTACTCTCCGAATGAGTTTAAATTCTTGGAAGATGCCAATGTCAAGAAGACTGGATGGGACACCATGGATGGGAGAATATCTTGAATTGTTTGAGATGGTTGAAGCAAAAGAAGAAGCAGTCAGAAGGAATTCAACATGCTATCTAGTAATAAAAAATTACAGATGACTGCATGACAAACTTCAACAATCATCAAGCAGAGAATTTCTTGCCTTTCAACAGGATGGTCGGTGATGAATCATTTGCACATTGGTACTGACTTGGTGTAATTTGGATTATCCTTGCTCTCCCTATCAATATTTCATATTATTAGTGTAAACTAGAGGATGAATGTAACATACATGATGTGTGCAATTCCAAGACAATAATTATGCTACACATTGAGCTTGTGAGAAAAGACAAAGTTGAAGCTGGGTATGGCTTCATTACATGGGAACAAAACATCAGAACTTTCCAATCATCCAACTGGCTAAATCAAGCAACTGCAACCAATTATGCCCCACCCTGTCAGCATGCCATGTCTTGTCAACCAGACAGTCTGGTAACATAACAACTTGGTTGACCTCTCCTATGTCTCCAAGGTCATTCTGGAGCTGACAGATTCTTGGTGTGGTGAGGAAGGTCTGCCCTGACATGTATGTTCCAACTCTTAATTTTCCAGAATGAAGACTGCTAAAGCCTTCCACAAGCAAAACTTTTGTTTTGTCAGTGTCATCAAGACTACAACAAAGGTGTTCCTGAAGGCTTGTTTCTATATTCAGCAGCATGTGTTTGAGGAGAGGTAATATCTATTTCATTTGGTCAATGCAGTAATGACACTGCAAAAATGATGACACTGGTCTGGGTTGATTGAGATCAAGGGTGGCACTATCTCATTGTCAATTGCAAAGGGGTGGGGTCTAACAAGCCAATCTACCTGAAATGCTGGTGTCAACTTAAGAAGAATTCATTTGCTGATCCCAAGCATGTGCAGCTTATCATTTTCCAGCCTGTGATGGTCAAGAGTTTCCTACTCTGAAGTTGGAAAAATTGATCAACTTGACAGTCAGTGTCAGAAGGAGCTACAAATGGAGAAGTACATTTGGACCAATGACAATGAATTTGACCAGTGAATGAACACAACCATCTCTTCCATGGTAATGATGGATTCCATAAATTTCCACCAATCATGCTGCCTCCCCAATAATCTGGACAAGTCCCTTTATCACTTTTCAACACATATTGCCAAGGAGATGACCAAGAATGATTTTGATGTGAAAACAATACAATCTCTGACTGCCACCAATGCTGATGCTGCACCTGCTGCAGCCTGCCTCCATATCTTAATTCTTGAAGTGACTCCCGAAATTGATTTGAAGAATGACAATATGAATCAGCAGACTTGCCAGATCTGTACTATGAAAAAGAAAAGACTACAATTTTGCAGTATTTGCAACAGAACTGATTTTGGTGCCATTTATGACAACCTTTGCAACATATGTGATGTGAACAAGACTGACAGAAAAATACTGAGAATTATTTAAATTTGGAAACTTTGGAAATTCTTGGCAAAATTTTGCATTTCCGATGGTAGTTTTTTTTCATTGTCCAAAAATAAATATTAAAGAAATAATTTTTTGTTGTTGCAAAAGTTTATTCTTTTTGCAATGAAAACAATATATAAGGTTTGGGCTGTCAAAATGTAAACTGATTTTTTGACATGCAATGACAAAATGTCCAAAACCATGGGCTTCACCATGGTGATTGATTTCATTTCCATTTTTGATGCACTTACTCTCAAGTCTGTAACTTAGCCTGTACTTGGTATTTTTACATGATTCATACCAATGAAAAGCTGAAATAATGAACTCTCCAATTACTTATCCCAAAACCCAAATTTTGAAAAAATAAAATCCACATCTGCTTATTGTACATTTGATTATCCCAAGCCTTATATAAACCCCAAAATTAACATGATCACCTAAATTGCAGAGTTTTTTCAGTTTCCACCATTTCTGCTGTTTTCTACCATGTTCTGTGGCTATTTTCTGTCATGTTCCATTATGTCCCTCATGCTCCACTATGTTCCATTCAATATTATGTTTTGTTCTAACTCAGTTTTTGAACAAATTTATACAATAAAACATGCGTACAAATTAAAAAAAATATAAAAAGCAGAAGAATATTATTTTTGAACTGTCTATATCTTTAGCATAAAAATTCACACTAAAATGAAAGTTTCAATAAAAATGACTAAAAATGACTTGTTTTATTCATGGCAAATACATTTTTGTTATCTTTTTAAGGTTTTTCATTAAAATAGGTAGAAACTTAGCAAGAAAATGACATGGTTTGATTGATAAATATTTTGATATCATAGTATTGTTTTCCTTGTAGTAGGTCTAGAGGTACTTATATATTCTACCTTACGTAAGTATAAGTAGAGTAGAAACTAAAAAATAATGTACCCTACCTCATACATCATAAGATATTCTGTTGTTAGTAAGAGTATTGTATTTGTACTTACATTTACCATATTGATATTATTAATATGTACCTTACTATTATTGATACATATACATATTATCTATGTAATTAAGAATGATGGAGCATGGTTGAACATGGTGGAAAATGGTGGAAAATGATGGAAGTGTATTGATGCAAGTAATTCAGTAATTGGAAAGGAAATTGTGTGCTTTACAATACATGTA
>JALLOT010000986.1:0-16697 GCA_036939595.1 Thalassiosira livingstoniorum
TCCTATTGACCATTAAATAATTCTCATAATAAATCAAATTATTTCAGCTCAATAGATCGGACACGCACATCACCAGCAATCACTGGAACATCCCAGATTCACGTTAAAACGTGATAGTAGTTAACTTTAATTCGTGACACAATTACAGGATATTTATCTCATATTAGCGATGTTTCGCTATAAAATGCAGAAATCCTTGGCACTTGAGATAACCCTCAAAACATCCTCAACACACCATTGACACATCCTAAACACACCCATGACACCCTTGACATCCTTGACACATCGTTGACACACCCTCAATGTCCTCAACATGCAACTTTTGCACCTGAGGAGTTAAAATAGTTACTATTTTGCATTTTGAATTCTCAATTAGGTAGGAGTAATAAAGTAGTATTGTAGCTAGATACTAATCCTTGTGAAGATCCGCTTACCATGTCACCTGAAAAGAACAGTAGCTGCTGAAATTAGTGACTGGACTGAGCATCTGAGGGATTCCAATGCACCCACAATACATATTGAATAATGATTTTAATAATGAGTAGTATTATATAAGATTCAAGAACAGAACATAACAGTATTCACGCTTACCTACAACAATCTCTGGAAAATATTACTGAGTGAACAAATTCAACATATTTCCACCATGGATAAAGCTTTGTAGTCACAATGACAAAGGAACAAAACTTGTAATTTAAATGGTAATCTAATGAGGTATCCTTTAATTTATTATAATTTAAATGCCTTAAACAGGGAAAATCATCACAGAACCTTGTGATAAATTATAAGTAATTTGACAAAAAATTCTCCAGCCAACATGCAACCATATGGCACCTTTGGTAAGTAAGTTTATGTTTATGTTAATTTCCAAAAAAACAAGTGAGCAGTATGTCACTAATGGCCTAAGATAGTTGTAGGTAAAGTCCAAATTAACTAAGGCAGAGCTTATTTTTTGACTGTGAAACAGTTCTGCCACAATGGTGGACATGGTGGTATCACCATTATTTTAGAACAAAAGGTGGTCATCAATTGCTGATGTGTTGGGTATGGAAAAGGTATGGTGCAGTACAGCAAGGGTAAAAAATATTGTACAGATTAGTGGTAGTATGAAAAGTAGTAGTGCTCCTACTCATTCATAAGATAGTTACCAACAAGGTGAATGTGAATTATTTACTCCTAGTTATACATGTACCTACCTCATATTATTAATATGTAGGCTTACTACTATAAGAAGTCTTACTCCTTTGTATTCCACGCCAGTGGGCAAAAAAGGCCATCGAGGACTACTAATTGTAGTGTTAATATCATACCATAATTACCTCGAGTAGGCAAACATAGTACAATAATGTTTTGACAAAGTAATTTCATTTTTTAATTCATTTTACATCAGCAATACTCTTGACATAATCTCAACACCCTTGACATACTCTCAAGACCTACAACATACTCTTGATATACTCTCACATACCTACTCTTGGCATCCTAAACATAATTCTTGACACAATTGACAAAATTTGCCACATTAAATTGACATGGAACTTTTTAAATATTTAGAAATTGTTCGCCAATATATTTTTATGAAACGTCACGCTTTTCTAAAAATATCAGCTTAACTAATTTTTGTTTCATTTTTGTCACTTAATGTACGTGACTGAGGGATTCTCTTCAATAATCCTTCAATAATCGCAACTTGTTGAGTGGTGATGTCACTATGACGTCAAAGCAACATCATTAAAAATGCCCCCTTGCTTTATTACTTGCTAAGCTTGAGTAAGCTTGGCAAATCAACTCCCAAACAAACTCATTGCAATCAAATTAAATGCATTTTTGCTCATAATGTGGTGCTTCATACCTTACTCCTAGAAGTCAGTTGCTGGTAGTACTTAGGTGGTAGGGGACTAATTGGAGACACAATCTGTCCATGTTTGAAGATGTGAAAGAAGTAATGGTAATGACTTGAATAGGCATGCAAATGAAAAAGTAATTCATGGTCATTGAGTCTAGGGGCCTTATCATATTTTTGATTACACCTTCCACTTTCCATTGCCACAATTTTGCCAGAAAAAAGTCAAAGAAAAATAAGTACCAAGATTTTTTACACTTCCAAGCAAACATCAATGCTAAGTATTATCACCAGTGAATGGTGCTAATTGTCATCATCTTAGTAGTAATGAAGACATTCTAACCTGCTTTTCCAATGATGAAGATGAATCCATGGAGAAAAAACATGGCTTTTGCAAATTTTGCTGAAACAACAAAGAATCTAGTCTAGTTATTTAAGAGTTCTGGGTGTCAAGATATGTAGGGGAGAGAATTGCCTTGATGTAGATACTTATCAAGAATATGATATGAAATGTGTGCTTGTAGTTCCTGCCATTGTCTGTAAGCCACTTTCAATGGTTTCACAGTTAGTTTATCATTGATGTTGGTTGTATTTTGAATGAATACATACTTGATTTAAGTAGTGATAGATCTATCAATAGATGTGTCTGGAATCTAAATCAATTCTAAGAAACCTACCAAAGAGCATACAGAAAATTCCCAAACAGCATTTTCTTCCATTTCATGTACAACAAATGACATTTTCTAGGGTACAAATGTCCTGGAAGTCATGATAGAACTACTTATTATGAACTAGTTTCTGGAAAGAGCTTCCTGGGAATGATACCAGTACAATGAAATGGCTAAAACTTTACCTATTAGATGACTACAAATGATTGAAAGACAAAGAGGTACATATTGAGATGAGCTTTGGTCTGATTTTATGTTTCTCATTATGTACCTACTTATTTGTTTTGTATTGGTAAATTCTCTTATGTTTTTATATTTGTTTTTGAATATTTGAAGCAGATCCAATTTTGTGATATTTATAAAATCATGGGTGATTGTGCAGTTTGTCATATGTAGAGATGAACAAATGATTATAATTATTTCTAAGGTAAATATTGCAAATTTGTTGCTCTGTTTCTTTTAATAGGATTTTGTTTTTACTTTTAGACTTATTGATTGTTACCTATACAATGATAAATGACAACAGTTTAAATATTTTTTAGGTTTTTGGGAAAACCTTTCTAGAAATTTTAAAATGTTGATGCTGTTGTGTAATATTCCATACTTTAATTTTCATGGTCAAGTTTTAGATGAAATTGACTTTCAATGCTCATTGATATTTGTATTTTTATGTGCCTATTCTGTGCATATGACCTAAAGGGCAAAGCAATTTATTTAATTTTTTTGGTGAATCCAGAAGAATAAGATTAATGAAAATCAAAGTGGGCTGAAACATTTGGTTGAGTATTAAATTTGATGCAGAATGTTATGCAATAATAGAGCATGTGTAATACCCAGGAAGGTTTCAAGTGATTAATGGAATTGTTGGTAAGAAAACTGGAGAAACATAGATTGAGATTTATTGATATAGGTTGAGATGAAGTATACCTTTCTGTGATAAATCAGCAGTTAAGCAGTAAAGATAGAATATTGAAAAATGTAGATAATTAGCAAAGAATAGATAGGCAATATTAACCCCATTAGATTATGTTTCATTCTTTGTTCAATAAATTAACTCTTGAAATCCATCTTTCTTACACAATGTTAACATTGATTGTGGTCTGAACTCCAAATGTATAGTGTTATTACCTGCATCAGTATCATTGTAGACAATATTTCTAATCTCATCTTCAAATTGTCAATTCATATAATACTTCCTCTGTCTTTGCAGAATCTGGATTTTGAAATAATGGATTTTTATGTTCTCATAAGTGTATTATGTACCCTTCTTCCTGGCATAAAAAAACATGAATAATTTTTTTATCACAAAAATCCAATACCAATATTCATTTCATTCCATAGTAAGCCATTACAAAAAACAGGTATGAAATATTGGTGTGTAAAGTATACAGAGCCATAAATGATTTTGATATGTCTAATCAAGTTGCAATATGTGCCATGGGTACACAACAGCAGAATATGGAAGTGCCATTGTCATTGTTTTCATGAAAACCGTGCAGCTAATAGTAGTTGATTGTAAATTTTACATGCTAAAAATTTTGCTTCCAGATTTAATGTCATTTTTCACCTGAATTTTATTTTTCCACCCTTCATCTTAATTATAATTTTGTATTTAGCAATAATTTATCTTGACCTTCTGTGGGAAGATTTGCAGACACTGTTTATCTCATTTTACCATTTTACCTTGAATGCATATATGTCCTTTTAAAACAATCAAAATAAAGAGTTTTAGAATGATAGATACTTATCAGTATGTGTGAATAATTGTTTTTCCCTTTCTAAGAGGTGAAGTGTACTACCATAGTAGTAGATATGGGGCAAAAATCAGACCCAGAAATAAAATTTGATTAAGCTCTAAATTTCCTCAAGAAATTATTAAAGTCAATATGCATGGTTAATTTTTTGTATATTACAGAATATTATCAGGCTGTTAAATCTTCAAAAATTAAAAGAAAGAATAACTTGAAATGAAGCACAAGAGGTATTCTGGGTAGTGTGTTTCTATATTGCCATAGTTGAAGTCAGTTTCATTTTGTTCTCCAAAAACATTTTTTCTACTTATTTTTCCTGTGGAATCCATGCTTACATTGTCAATTATGTGTTTTTGAATATTGTATCATATTGGTTTGCATTCAACATGTTACATGTTGTACTAGTTCTTTTTTCAGGTCCAGTGAAAGTTTGAGTGATAAAACAGAATACCTCTCACATTGCAAGAGTATGTATTATTCCAGTAGTGCATTGTTTTCTCTGTGATTTGGGTCACAATCAGAGGATCAGGCATTACACTAATTTCATATCATGGGAAAGACACTCGGTCAAATCCCCAAGTGATAGACCATTTGACAGTTTTTGTTAACACTGCCACCAATTCATATTTTCAATTGCAATTGCATGCATGTTGAAATCACAGAGAGATTTTACAATCCCAGCTTTTGCCTAAAAAACTTTAATAAGTCAGAAATATTAAATCTTCAAAAAAGATGTTTGGTTTCAATAAAGGCCAAAATTGGGATCATCTGCAAGTACTGCTGAATTTATTTTTGAAATCATTCCATCCAGGCTTGATTGCCAGATTGTTTTAAATGTTGCCTTGATTTTTTGTTCAATTGTTTAGGCATTGTCATTTCTTCCTCTGATTATAACAAATACTCTGTTTCTTTATCTTTTACTTCTGAATTATTTTTTTTTATTTCTCTGTAGAAGGGAGGTCTGTAAAAAAGATGACTATTACTTAAAAAATACTAGACATGCGTAGAAACTACGTAGGATTCCCTAGTACCCCTAGGTTTGCTACGGGCCATCTAGCTTCATCTCTGAGCCTGGTTGAGGATAGGTTAGTTCAGTTTATGGGAAACCCCATGACCTACCCACCAAGGCCTGCCATCGATTTACTATTTGAACCAGTGTTTCACCGCCTTCATCTCTTCTCCTTTGCTGGGTTTTTCTCTGCGGAGCTTTCGCGCCTTCGCTGTGAGCTGGGAGTTTTTGTGCCTCCGTCGTCACCTGTCACACTACGTGGCACCTGTAGGTGGCCCTCATTGTTGCTACCATCATCGTTGCCAACATTGCTGGCAGCTCACTTCCAACGTCCTCATTTGATACAGACCTTGCCATCACGACCAAGAACAGTAATTCTCAGAAAATCATTGGAGGCAACGGTCTCGATGCCGTCACAGCACCAACAGCAAATGTCATCGTCGTCGTTGGCCAAGGGGGGAGAGTTGGGCGATGGCATTGCCATTTCAATTAGGAAAAAGAAGCCGGCACTACAAGTGGTTAGATCAACGAAAAAGGCTAAAGATGGTGATGGAACGTTGGAGGCGCCGGCGACGGGCCTAGCCTTTAAATCTCCTTCCCTCACCCCTGAAAAAAAGGATGATGGTACAAATAAAAGATGCCAAGGATCTAGTCCGTCTACGTCTCCGTCGACACACATGCCACAAGGTGTTCGTCTGGAATTTTTGTCTGAGGATTTGGGCACGAATAATGGGGATGAAAAGAGCTCTTCTGAAGTGGGGAAGCAGTTTACAAATCCACGGTTGTCTGACAAGTACAATCTTCGTTCCGAGTTTCTGTATCCTTCATCAAGGAAGTCTAATTCGAAAGCGTCAGCAAATTCTCCTAAAGCAGAGGCATTCTCATCAAAATTTTTGGACCCAGCTCTCAGTGGAAAAATAAATTTGGCGGAGAAAGAGCTTGCATCAATGATGGACTCTAAAAATTCTTCTTCTCATGGTATTATTCAGCCACAAGAGGGGGCGGATGGTTCTAATGACGGGGGGGGGGGCAAATTTAATTTTGTTAATCAGTCCAACAAAGCTGGCTTGGTGATGAAAGAAGTGAGTGTGACTGGAGATGTGGGCACGGGTGGCGATTCTAGTGCGACCAAAGGTGGAGACGGAGGACCCTCTGAAACAGTCGAGTTAGGTGAAGGGGAAGCGGGCAAATCCATGGGGGATGGTGGCGATGATGACAATTCCAGTTTTAGCTCTAAATTGGATCTTCCGTCGGTTAGCAGTTTCGACCAGGGAGAGACGGGGGGCACCAGTGTTTTGGATCCAACTCCTCCTGAAGTTATTCAAAAAGACAAGGAGGATCTTGCTCAATTTGAGAAGAAGGCGAATGATCTACATGCCGCGAATGAAGCACGGAGGCAGAAGGCACTGGCAAAGAAGAAGGAATCACTTGATGCCAACCCATATTCTGAATTAAGTGGAGACGATGATGATGACAGTAGTTGGGAGGATTACAACTCCAATGATGAGGCTTTCAATTGGCTAAATTCTTTGATGTTGACGGATGAGTCTGAATTAGCTGGCTTTAAAACTCCCAAGATTTGTGGGAGGAAATTGGTGCAGTCTGGTGCGTCTAAACGGTTGAAGAAGAATGCTACCTTGAGTCAAAGGATAGCTGTGGAAAAAAAGATTCCTTAAAATGCATCGTGGCAAAGCAAAGAAAGCCAATCATAGTGCTCCCAAGGGTGCAGCTTTCGGTGTTGGTGCGAGCTCTCTTGAACAGACTTCTGGTCTTCCTTCTTTTGGTGTAGGCTTGGGTCACACTTCTCTCCTTTCCGTTGCAAGTGGTACCATGAAGTTGGGCCCTTTAAATCCCAGCGGAACATCTCCATCTACATTTGCCTCTTCATCTTTTGGTCAGATAGGAAATAGTGGTACTGAGACGGCTCAGATGGTGGATACTGCTGACAGCATGGATGAGGATCATGGTCAGAAAGTCTCGGCGTCTACAAATGTGAAAGGAAGTATTGGTCAGGACGAGGTCAATGCTATGGACACCGTTGATGCTGATGGCTCTCATGAATTGAAGACAGGGAGTGTTGTGGAGGAGAATGGTGAAGATATTAATGTGGAGATGGAAGGGGGTGATGGCCTCGATGCCAAAGGTGGTGGCAAGAAGCTTGATTCTTCTTTCGGTCATACGACTGATAAAGCTAAGGATGGGCTGAACCATGTTGATTCTGCGGACAAGCCAAAGGATTCGTCTGCTCCTACAGTTGGATTCAGTCCCATTGATACGGTCCATGTTGTTCATTCAGTTTCTGAACCAGAGTACGATAGTGAAGAGGAATGTGCATATCAGTTGAGCCTTAATAAACCTCCTCCATCAAAGCACAGTATTCCACCAATTGTCTCTGGTCTTTCCAACACTGCGTCTAGTGGGAACGGGCTTGAAACACCGTCAAAAGTTCCTGCAACTGAATCTCCATCGAAAGCCAAAGGAATCCAATCCTCTCTCAATCCATTGTCTGACCCCTTTACTCCTTCTTCCAAGAATGCTGCATCAAATACACATCCTAGCTCATCGCTTAAATCCTCCAAATATGGATCTACCCCTATTGATTCTACCAATGCTGCACAATTTGAAGAAGTTGATCTTGCTCCAACTGCTAGGTTCAAAAATGAACGTCCCATCT
This sequence comes from Thalassiosira livingstoniorum, assembly GCA_036939595.1. NCBI lineage: Eukaryota > Bacillariophyta > Thalassiosirophyceae > Thalassiosirales > Thalassiosiraceae > Thalassiosira > Thalassiosira livingstoniorum. The sequence continues at coordinate 7,946 of JALLOT010000986.1, forward strand.
GTGACGGCGACCCCTTTACCATGATAACACTCACAGTGCAACTGCCAAAGGAGAAGGATGTGGACATTGTTGCACATGTGATGGAGAGGTGGAGGCAATACGTGATATGCATGCAGAAAGTTGATTCTACTGTGGCAATTCTTCCACTCTATGATGGAGAGAAGGGACTTCCCAAGATCACCTCTACCAACCCTGCAAAGTTTCCTCTTGATTTTGAAGTTGCAGAAGGGTATGTGGAGGTACCGTATGTGTGGGCGATGTATAAAGCTTGGGGGACAGATAAGGAAGGCAATCCCAAACCCCAACCACAGGCCTACCTCAATTTCTACTTCTCGTCACGACTGCATCCAGACCATGTTCTTCAGATTGCTAATATTATTTTGAGCTCCCAAAATGTTTCAGCTAAAAAAAGGGGATGGAATTAGTCGGTACTTCTGTCCACTACCACATTTGTGCTGCCCTGGTGGATCTATGTCCCAAGGGACTAGAATCTCTTCTGTTGGATGGTTTCTCAAAGATGGAACGTAAATTGCAGGAAAAAGGGATCAATAAGAAGTTTTCTGGTGTTGACTTTCCTCCCTTCATCGTGCACTACCAGGGTCAACGTCAACTGCGACTGTCAGATACATCGAAAGAAGTCCTTCAATATCTGGATGGTGGCGACTACGATGATCATCTCAAGAAATAGGCTGCTATCGAATTTGCAAATAACGACAAAGCTCGAATTTGCCCGGTTGTTGAAAAACTGAATGAGACTGGTTGGCTGGCAAAGTTTTTTGGTCGGAAGGCACATATCGTGGAAGTACCGGTTGGGAACATTTCTGAAGCCAAAAAAGTGGTGTACTCCAAAAAGCAAATCATTCATCGCAACTACAACCATCTTATCACGTCTGTTGAAGTACCATTTATCACCAGTCTTGACTTTACAGTCAAGGTTTGCATGGCTGACCCTTCCAAGCCCCCTCCCTATAAATATACTTCCATCCGTAAGGAACTCCTCAACCTGCAACTCCCTGATACTCGTCAATTGATTGATAGTATTGTGCCAATTAACAAGGGTCCAAACCAAGGTCTTCACACTCTCTCCTTCCCGAATACGCTGGCTCATCTCTCCATGGTTGCTCTCTTTGTTCCGTTCATTGTTCAGTGGTTCAGTCATTATCTGGTCGTGGTTAGAGGGTTTAGTATCCCCTGCAAAGATGATTTGATGAAGTCCTTCGACCAGGATGAGAGGAAACTTGCTGGCGAATCTACCTTCGACCCTGAGACATGGGAATGCAAATATAAGTTTGCGACGAAAGAGTCAAAATTCATTGATGATGCTATTGCAGCGGGTCTCCTTCCCTCTCCATCTGATAATCCTTCAGCACTGAAGTTCAAGCATGGCAAACAGCCTTTTGATACTTTGGAAATGGAGAAACTGGCTGAGCGCATGAACTTTAAAAAGGCAGTCAAGCAGCTCAAGGAAATTGAGGACGTTGACGACACCTGCACAGTCAACACTACGTCAAGTAATACTAATGGAGCTGAAAGTCTTTGTTCAATGAATACAGAACAGAAGGCACTGAATGCCAGAGACAATCGCCTGGCAGAGATCGATGTGGAGCAGCAATCCAAAGTGATTGAAGTTCCTGACTCCGCTCAAGGTGGTTTCAATGATGACGCCTCGGTGGGATCTAACATATCTGGCATGTCTGTTGATTCAAGCTTTGAGACAATGACTGCAAGAGATCATGCTCTTGCCTCTGCTCAAGCTAAGGAAGAGACTGTGAGGCTTTGCCGTGAGAGGGACAAGCTGATGAAAGATCTGGCTGAACTTCAGCTCCTGCAGCAGCAGAAGGAGGAGGAGGAGGGATCTCATGATGTGACTCATTAGAGTACATCATGAGAGATGAGAGGTAGCAATGAGACCTTGGATGGGGGCACGTTCCAAGGTCCAGCTTCTAGTGCCCATTTGGGGGATGGTCAAGGCAAAGGGGTCGCCTTGAGGAGATCATTACGATCTCAACAACGTGCTGGTCGGTTTCGTGCCAACCAGCAATCTATATGCCTTCATAAATTTCATAACTCAACAAGAAAATTCCTACACAAGAACAAACCAAACTTTCAGCAACTCTTGGCAGCAGTCAGGAATGACCAAAAGAATCCTAAAACACAACAAAAGGAGCAAATTCAAGCATCGGCTCAGGCCTTGTTGGCCACTAGGAGAGAGGAGGAACAGAGGGTGACTACTCAGTTAAAGGAATTGGCTAAAGACTCCGTGGGATGGGTGCCTCCTAAGAAATCTGATGACGTTATTAGAATACTCTTCGAAAACCGTAATAGTCTTGGTATTTTCTCATCGATGTGGAAGGTCAACAAAATCAACAATCTTATTCAGCAACTCCAAGCAGATGGTGTCTTTGCAAATGAAGACCAAGTTAACTGGTTGCTTACTGATCGGTCACTTCATCCACAGGAAATATTTGCCCCAGGCAAGCAGAAGAGGTGCATTGAGTCCTACAATACACATGAAAACATTGAGAGATCACAACCTGGTGGCACGTCAGCCATGGTTCTCAATCGTCTTACGTCCTTTGTTGCTGAGATGGGGGTTGATCCTTCTGGCTTGGGTTGCTGGTCATGGATCAAGGTGGGCTTTGGTGGCTATTATACAATTCTGATCACGGCATATCAGCCAGTTCGCCCCTCTACGGTGACCAAATGCAGCAGGAAATGGAAGAGACATCTCAAACGATCTACAGTGTGGCACCAGCATCGATGTTTCTACCTCAAGAAGGGTGAATTCTGATGCCCTAGAACTTTGTGGTTCCTTGAATTTATTCAACAGTTGGTGGAGTGGCGGTCGGCTAGATACAATGTGCTCTTAATGACAGATGCCAACGAAGATCTATACAAGGGAAGGCTAGCCAAGAGACTCACAGAGGATGATCTGCTGATGACTGAACTTTGTCTGTCAGTGCATGGAGTTCCTGCTCCAGCCTCACATATTTGTGGAACCAAAACGATTCTTGGCCTCTTTAAGAGTCCGGGCCTCATTTGTCAACATTATATGATCTGTCAGCATGGACGTGGTGTAGGTGATCATCGACTTCATGTGGTTGACCTGTGCACTTATTCTGCTCTTGGCACTCCCTTTCCAACATTGGGTGCCGTTGAGTCAAGGAAACTTACATGCAAATGCCCACGGACGGTGGCAAAGTACAACCGAGTCCTCAAACATCTTGCTCTCCGTCACCGGCTGTTTGATAAGATGGTAGGCTTAGATGCGATGGCAGATTCGGTGGAACATGGTACTACGACACCGGCTGAATTCCACTTATCTATCAGTAAATGGGATAAACAGCTGACTGACTACATGCTATCGGCAGAGGACAAGTCTAATCAGTTTTATGATGGGAAGCTGGCTTTTAGTCCGGAAATTGGAGTATGGCTGCAAAGGCGACGTCTTTATGTCGTGATGGAGAAGTATCATGATGGGCAAATGAAGGACTCTCGCAACTTCCACCGTGCATGCAAGAAAGCAATGATTGATCCTCCAAATCTGATTTCCCTGGAACAGAGAGTGCTTTGTCTGGCTTCTGTGAATGCCAAAATTGAATCGCTCCGGAAAGAAGCTCTTCGTCTACATCGTGCTCACTTGCAAGAGAGGCTCCAAGATGCCAAGGGCCGCATGGATCAAAAGGCGATTAATGCTATTGTGGGAATTCTGAAGACTGAGGCGACACGCAAAACTCACAGAAACATCAACAAAACTGTCAATCCTCAAACAAGTGGTGCCATGGGTGCTTTACAGGTGCCTGGTGAAGGACAAGATAATCCAAGAATGCTTCACGACAAACACAACCTGTGTGAACATGCTTCAACTGAATTGGATGAACAATTTCATCTTGCTTACTCTGCTCCTATTTTCAAAGAAGCTATCTTTGATGATGTGGGATATTGTGGAGATACTGCTGCCACTATAGCTATTCTCAGAGGTGAATATGAATTTCCTCTGGATACTGACATATACACGAGGACCCTCTGTGAAAGGGCTGCTGTTAAGTTCAAGAAAATGTCTGCCCATGAAACATCTATTCTAGTGTCCACCGATGACTTCATCTTCTACTGGAAAACGCAAGATGAAAGAGTTAAATTGAGCCCCTCAAGACTGCATATGAGTCACTATAGAGCAGCTAGCTCAAACCCACACATTGCATCTCTCTATGCCTGGAAACTCTCAGTCTGTGTGAGGACGGGAGTACCTTTGGAGAGGTGGGGTTTTGGCATCACTGTTCTTTTGGAGAAGATTTTTGGCGCGGTATTGATGGAAGACATGCGCGCTATCTGTCTCTTCGAAGCAGATGCGAATTGGTGGACCAAGTTGGTGTTTGCTTGTTGCATGATGTCTTCTGTCGTTGAACAAGGTGAAATTCCTGAGGACGAGCAATTTGCTAGGAAGGGAAGACGACCAGAGGACGCATGCATTTGCCAGGTCTTGTTCACTGATATTTCACACACTCAAGAACATCACCCAGCTTCTATCACCAAGTGTGATCTGGGTCAGGCTTACAATAGAGCAGCTCACCCGGTGCAAAGCATCGCCTGCCAAGCCTTTGGTGTTCCGGCGAAGGCAGTGGCAATGTGGTTATGGCCTTTCTGATAAACCCTTTGGAGGTACGGCTGACAATCCCTCCGTGGGTGATGGGCAGGGAAGTGTCTTTGCTCCTCAAGCATTTAATTGCCTCAGCGCCTTGATGATCGAAGGCTTTCGTTCTTTTGGTCATGGTGCCTGTCTAGTCTCGGCTTGGTCTGGAGTATTGCTATGGTTTGCTGCAATTATTTTTGTTGACGACATGGACCTTCTGCATTGGGCTCCTTCGTTTTCTACTCCCCAGTCTGAATTCTGTCGTAGAATTCAAACTGCCATCAATGACTGGGGACGGCTTGTGCAGGCTACTGGTGGTATTCTCAAACTCAAAAAATGCCAGAGTTATCTTATGATGTGGAAGTTTTGACGGGGAATAGCACAACTCAAGACTCCCAAGGAAATGGGCGATCCGTCCTTCACCATTCCTCAACCAGATGGTAGTGAAGTGACTCCTCTTTTATCATGCTCCACTGCTTCCAAAGGATTAGGCATCTTCACCAGTCCTGATGGTAAATTTACCACCCATGTCGAGGAAAGAATAGTTCAAAATGGTTTGGGATGGGCGGACAAACTTTCACTTTGTCCTCTTCCACGCATGCATGCCTGGATTAGTATGAAATCGCAACTCACTCCTTCGATGTGCTACGGGATTGGTGTAGTTTCGTGTCCTCTGGCTGAATTGGAGAAGGCTTATGGTCAAGTCTATTATCGCATACTGCCCTTTTTGGGCATGAATCGCAACATCTGCAAAGAGTTTCAAACTCTTCCAAAAAAATATCATGGTGTTGGCCTTCCTAATCTGAATATTGAATGTGTGTGCGCCAAACTGGATCTCCTCCTACAACATTGGGACATGCCAGACTCTGTTGGTTCTTTTTTGAAACACGCATTTGAGGTACTTCAATTGGAAATGGGTCTGTCAGGTCAATTAGTTACTCTCAGTTTTGATCGATTTGGTTTTCTGGCCACTGACACATGGTTCAAGCATCTATGGGAACTATTGTCCTTTTTTGAGGTGCAAGTAGAGATGGATGCCTCTTTCTCACTGCCTCTGTGTAGGCAGCATGACAAGTCAATCATGCAGTCCCTCATAGATCAGGGTATGTTCTCGACCAAAATGTTGCAGTCGATAAATAGAGTTCGGAAACACAAATGTCTGTTCTCCCTGGCTGATCTTGTTACAATGGACGGGAAGACATGTGCAGATCATGTGTTCACACGTGAGCAACAGGATAGTGCGTGGCAGTTTTCTCTTGAAAAGCCAACCCCAAGTGACTTTTCTAATTGGAATACCTCAATCAAGATGCTGTTTCAATTGACCCTAACACTTCCTCATACACTTGGTTCCTTTCTCCGTCCACCCCACATCGCTGTTGATTGGAAGTATTCCCCACAGTCAGATGAGCTCTTCTATATTCTATCTCCTAGTGCAGCTGCTCTATACACACGGAAGACAACGACTCACAACCTTTGTCACAACCAGTGTTTTGTCATGTCTCATCAAGTTGGAACACTTCCATTGGATTGTCAATATGCTACCGTTACGACAGTTGATGCGCAGACAGTTCTCTTACATTCAACTGCCATGGTTCCTCCGAGTGATAGCTTGGACCTTTCCTTTTGGAGCATCCTCAATGGTTACTCTAACCAATCACTATTTCGTACCTTTGAGTGTGACGGGATGGAGATTGGATTTTGTCCTCCCTTCGCAGCGGTGATCTGCTGGTCTGCAGTGACGGGTCGTTTATGCCAGTCGTTGATAAGACTGTATGTTCAGGTGCATTCATCCTTCAATGTTCTGTCACTGGACAAGTTGCAAAAGGTGTGGTAGTGGAAAAATCTTCGAGTGCTGGTAATTATAGGGGTGAAATCCTGGGTTCTTACATGGCTGCCCTGGTCATTCATGCGGCGACACGTGGTTCTCCAAAGACTGACTCTCCACTCGTACAGTTTGGCTGTGACAATGATCACATGGCAACAAACTCCATAAGTCTCTCCCGTCCAAGCAATCTCAAGCTGATATTTTGCGGGCGTATAAAACTGTACGCCTTCAGACTCCAGTCATATCGTCCAACATATACGTTGCTAGTCATCAGGATGATATTGTTCCGTGGTGTCACCTGTCCCCTCTAGAAAAACTGAACAGCATGTGTGATGCAATGGCAAAAGATGCTATAGTATCTTCCATCTTTTCAAATGAATTTATTAAGAGTTCATTTCCCTTTGAATGTATCCGCATTAAATGTCAAGGGAAGAAGTGTCACGCTCGGTTGAAGGATAAAATCTACGACATTTGGGGAATCAAGGTTGCATGTCGGGTGCTACACGACAAAAAGATACTGCATAGGAACCTATTTGACACAGTTGATTGGGAGGCGTTGGGAGCAGCGGCTCATTCTCAAGGACTGGTATTCAGCTCTTGGATTACTAAACATGTCACTCATTGTTGTGGGACCAACCGTCACCTGTCTCGGTACGACAAATCTGTGCAAAATGTTTGCCCCAGCTGTGGAAGGGTAGATGAAACCACCTCACATATTCTACGGTGTAGGGATGAGATGCGCACTAAAATGCTCAACACCTCTATTGATGAACTCGATGAATGGCTTGCTTTGACTTGTACTCAGTCAGCTCTGCGTAGTACCTTGATCAAATATCTTTGAGCTCGGGGTAACAAAACAATGCTGTCATGTGTCTTGCCTTTCTCTTCTATTTCTGCTCTGGCAAAAGCACAGGATAAGCTGGGATGGGACTCTCTCCTGGAAGGTTGCATCTCAAGGTTATTTTATCAATTTCGACTCCTAGATGTTGAAGCACGCCATCTCAAAGGCAGTGCTAGAAAATGGACGAACCGACTCGTCACTCGCCTACTCCGTATCACCCATGCACAATGGTGTTTTTGGAATCAGCTTATCCATCACAAAGTAGCTGGACAAAAAACTAAGCAAGAATTTGAAAGACTAGTTGAGAGAACAAAGGAGTTAGCACAGACCGACCCTATGGACTTGCTTGAGGATCACCGTGATCTCCTCGATGTTGACTTTGAGAAACTCCTCGAAGGTTCCGGTTCTGATCTGGACTATTGGGTTTGTGAGGTTGAGGCGGCAAATGAGGCGGGGATTCACGCTAGTTGTCTCTTGTTAGAATATCGTAGATGCGTCACTTGATCTCTTACTCGTGGGGAGAGCAATATTCCCAACACTGGTGCAGTTTCTTCCCCTCCTTCATCACGAAGAACCTCTCCTCGGCTCAATCCATACTCCCGCCCTGCCACAAGACTTGGTGATGCTAATCCTCTTGTTGTTTCAGAAAAGGATCTCAGTTACCGTCCTAAGGTCAAATACAAATAGTATGTAGGGTAGTTGGCCACGTTTAGGTCAATTCCCTACACAGTGTGTAGAAGATACTTTGTATTTACGGCCCTGTTTGCTGTTGCTGTGTATTTCGATATGCAAAAGAAAGACAAAAGTTATGCTCTGCCTAGTTTTCTAGTGTAATTTTCTAAGTTGATATTTGATATTTGGTACTTTATGTACCATAGATTTAGGTAGGTTTTTGGTAGATAGGTACAAAAAATACAACAAATTGCAGGCAATTTGAGTTGATTTAGGGTGTTGCATTCAAAATACAATTTCTCTTTCAATAACTCACCCAAGAAACTACTGGAAGCCATTTTGACCTTCTAATACCCTCCCCTGACAACATCAATGCTTAGATATGCTTGTTTAAGCCTTTTGTTTATGCCTCTAACTGATTTGTCACAAGAAAATGCCGTACCATTTTGGTGCAGTCAATATTGTGTAACTATGGCTTCAGTGGATTTTATTAAATAGGAAAAGCAATCCCAATCATTGCTAGGTGAGGTTGAGCAGACATGTTGGTCCTTTTGCCATGAACATGTTGTCATAGTAGTGATCTTTGTATGTCCAGTAGACTGGTTGTAAAATGCAAAAATTTACATCAAACTGTATGCTATGATGCCAGCTACCAAAATGCAACAAGTATGTTCATCATACATTATGCAAATCAGTTATGCATAAACATTGACCCAATATTCATACTTGTGTAGCTCTACCTGCTAAGAACTTGTCACATAGTTAGTCTAAGGATCCAAATATA
>JALLOT010000987.1:0-17401 GCA_036939595.1 Thalassiosira livingstoniorum
TTCATAGGGCTGGCTTTGATGTCCGTGCTCTTCAAGAGTTAGCGATGCAGGGACTGGCAGTAAAGGAGCCCACATTGCTTTATACGTTTGATGAGCAGAAGCAAAATGTTCGTCCTGAGAGCGAAGAATCGACACCAAATCACTCACCAGTACCTGAAGTAATTTCTGGCCTCAACGGCTTGATCATTAGAGAATCAGCGGTGCCAATCACTGATAACAGTGAAAAGAAGATACCGCACTTTGAACCTTTGGGAGGAAACCGGTTCCCTGAATATAGAGATGGAGAATACGTGCCTCCTCATCTGACGCAACCTGAACAAAAAGAACTAGACGAAGTGGCTCGAGCGCGGAAAGAAATTATTAAGAGAGCAATGAAACATGTGTGGAAAGGGTACCAGAAATACGCGTGGGGGAAAGATGAGCTGCGTCCACTTACAAACGAGGGGTATGACAATTTTGGCGGCATGGGGACTACTTTGATCGATTCGTTGAGGTAAATTGAAAGTTCGATTTCGGGCATCATCCATTCCTGTCAAGTTTCTCATTATTATTCTTTGACTTTTTCCCAATTTGAAGCACACTTTGGATCATGGGGATGAAGAACGAGTTCTGGGAAGCACGTGATTGGGTGAGAGATCATCTGAACTTTCGCAAAGTGGATGCTGTATCTGTCTGCGAAACTACGACAAGACATCTTGGCGGTCTATTGTCAGGTGCGTATACGCTTTTCTTGAATGTGTTCATTACTTGTTTATGTTTTGTTCATCATTATATCAACACTCCCGGATCATCTTCATATTCAGCTTATGATCTCTCAGGTGATGTTGTATTTCTTGAGAAGGCAGATGAGTTAGGGCGACGGCTCTTGCATGCTTTTAACACACCACACGGAGTCCCGTACGGAGAAATCGAACTTTTTGACGGAGGGCGATCTTACAATATTGGATGGCATCAGGATTCAGCGGTTCTCTCTGAAATTGGGTAAGCTGACGCACTTCATTCTGTCACTCAAATGCCATTTTGTCCATGATTCCCAATGATATTTTTTATTAAAACCGAAACATTTGTCTCCACATACAGGTCATTGCAAGTTGAATTTCGCTACTTAGCCCGAGCGACTGGAAAAACAGAGTACGCAACTATTGCAATGAGGGCACTAGATGAAGTGCTAAAATTGAATCCCGAATCTGGATTATACCCTACTCTCATCCACAACACGAAACACAAATTAAGCTATGCGAATAATGTCGTTTCCGTTGGTACGATGGGAGACTCCTTTTATGAATATTTGCTGAAATTGTGGTTGCAGGTGAGTAGCTGACATTTTCATTGGAACATATTTCGTGTGTAGAAACAAACGTGCCTCACTTTCTCTACTCTTCAACCTGTGAAGGGCAATAAAATGGAACGAAGATACCAACGTTATTATGAAAAAGCCATCGGTGGAATCTTTAAGAAGATGCTCCACACGAGCAGGCCAAATTATCTGACATATGTTGCACAGATGAACAATGGCAATGTCAATAGTGAGATGGAGCATTCAGCATGCTTTCTTGCAGGTAAAATCCTTTACATTTTCTTTTATACTCAAACCAAGTAGGCGATCGTCCTAACTTCACTTTTTTCATTCTTTAAACAGGTAATCTGGTGCTTGGAGCGTACACACATCCTGATGGCGTAGAATCGCCAACGGCCCAGAGGCATCTCAGGGCTGGGAAACAACTTGCGTATACTTGCTACCAAATGTAAGCAGACTTCTTTTCTCTACACGTCAAGTCAAGCATGCGTCGTAGCTCATACTTATGCTTTCTTTTGCCACGTATATTTTAGGTATGCTCAAAGCAAGTCAGGGCTCTCTCCAGGGACAGTGAGCTTCAATCATGGAAAGGATGACTTTGCCAAAGTCTATGATGCTTCATTTTTCGCATTGAGGCCAGAAGCAGTAGAAACCTTTTTTATTTTGTATCATTTTACAAAAGATCCGGTCTATAGAGAGTGGGGATGGGAAGTTTTTCGGGCGATTGAAGAGTACTGCAAAACTGATGCTGGGTATGCTGCTATCAGGGATGTCGACACATTGGAAAAAGAAAACAGAATGGAGTCATTCTTTTTGGCTGGAACCCTCAAGTACCTCTATCTTTTGCAAGACGACAGCAAGGAAATAGACCTATTGAATAAGGTATGTGTTTTGAATTTGACATCCTTACCAGCGGTCGCAGATTTCTTCTGACGTCCTTCCAACTTGCCTTCTTTTCCGCAGCATGTGATGAACACGGAAGGACATCCTCTGAGACACCTGAACTTGATTAAAAAAACAATTGAGTATTAATTACTTTTGCGAGATTCCCGTGAGTTTGTCGCCAAACGAAGGATTAATTTTCCCAAAATAATCTTGCTTTCGTGCACAAGATTAACGTGCTAAGATTGCGAATTTTTTACGGTGATTCCACATTTAATACTGTTGTGATTTTGACTCATGATTTGTTTCGGAAACACGGTCATGGCAATAATGAAACATTAATGATTGGAGTTGCAAAATGGATTGCCGCCAACAATCCGTTCTCTGTAAATAACAATGGCAACAACGACACAAATTGCTAAAATAATTTGAAAAGAAAATGTGAACAGTTAGCCTTGATCTTGGCTTTTGTGTGTACTTGAACTTTCACCCCTCCAATAACTGTTAGTTAATACTTCAGACAGCTTCACGATCGATCTTAACCGTGACACGTTGACAAGTTCTTCAGATGCCCATTAATTGGAAAAACAATTATTCTGTTACCAAGCAACCGACCTCTGCCAGCACAATTGGCTATCCACAATGGGTAGTAGCAGAAAATGACATAACCTTCTCCTGATATATTATTCATGATCGTGCATCAGAATATATCCTGGCAAAATGCCTCATAAGCTTAATTGATATTCTGTAACACATTGATTATAGTATTGGCGGTTACCTCACAAAGATTTGTACGGGTCATTTCCTGCCTGTCTTGAGTCATTCGATTTGTTTCCTTTGTTTTTATTTTTTACCTGAATGATTCATCTCAAATTGGTTTAATCAAAGGTTGTGCGAAAACAGCACCTTTTTTGCAGCGTTTGGTCTCTCACAGCAACTGCCCAAAAAATTATTTGTTTGAAATCTTTGACTTTGATTGATGCACACAGAGTCAATCGTTATGTCTTACATCTCCTACTAGAACAACAGTCCATTGAAGTATGGAACCAATACCAAAACCGTTGGTGTTTTACTGTAATGAGAGGTACATATTATCCAAAATCTCTTCATACCCTCATTGTTTTGGATAGACAACTATTTCAAGTAGCTTTGAGTGCTCTTACAATGAGCTAAGCACCCGTCTTCAGAAACAGGGCCAATGGAAATTAGTCCTTAGTCTAATTGAAATCATGATTTTTTACCACTGATGGGGTAGTGGTACTATCTTTGAAGTCTTGAGATGAAAATTACAATTCTTCATTCATTCCAACAATGAAAATAAAAAAGTGTGTCTGATATTTTGCTGTATTTGATTTGCAATTTGAAAAGCAAAAAAGATCATTTTCCATTAGACATTGAAACTGAATGTGTTTTGTGGTTGTAATCATGGGTGAAGCAAAATATGTGATGCACTCAATATTACAACTCCATATTGTATGCAATTATTTCTTTCTTGAAATGTTCACTCCTTCTGAAGTACTTTAAACATTCCCATATCGTATTATAATATATATACCACTCAATTTACATTTGATTTTTGCTAGACATAATGGAGTGTCACCCATGATGGCAATATCATGGCTTAACATTTATCAACACTGAGCTAATCTAAGTAGGGTACCAATGTGGCTATGACCATAGCTGAGTGGCTCCTGCTCATCCAATGATGTACCAATGTTCATCTCTCTTGAGTGCTGCTGCTCTCTTTGGCCTACATGACCCGGGAAATCTAAAATTCCAGACGCCCTCAGAGGTCAGACTAAGCTGCTGCAGTTCCCTGTTTATCTTGAAGGGCCTCTCTCAACAGCTTGATTAATGAAGATGAGGGGGAAAATTCTGGACTGAAGGCTCTATGGTCATCTCCCATGTAGGTCCTACTATGATATTTGTACCCAATATGAACCTGACCTGGCCCTGGACCTTGTGATCCCATAACCAGTGAAACATCATATCTATGGCTTTCATTTCTTTCGCCTTGGTTTGATTGGGGGTGTTCACCACCCCCAGTGACATAAAGTTATAGATTTTCATGGGGGCTGGTAGCTGCTTGTGGCCCATTACTTCCACTTCATGGCTGATTGTTACTGCCTTTTTAGTATTCAAGAAAGCTGCCACTGATGTCATGATGGATTTGAGGGCTTGGGATAGATTCAACACCAACCCAGCATTTGAGAGGAACATAATCTTTTCTGAAAGGGAGATATGTTTCATTGGTCATGACCATGACACTGACTAAGTAAGAAGTAAGAAATGCATCATCTTTTGTGGCAGCACAATCTAAAAATTGTTTTCAACTCTCAATTGTGGCTTCAGCTGGACTTTCCTGCACTAATTATAATGTACTCAAAGCTGTGATCATGGTAAAGTCCACTACCTTTGCATATCATAAAAAAGTGCCAATAACTTGTTGCATGAATAATAATTCATTATTGTTGAAAGGATGTGATTTCTCTGGTTATGTATCATATTACATTCTTTCACTGTCAATTTGAGGGCCATGTGGATGTGTCCAAAGCTGCCTTCTTTTCAGAAATAAATTCTTGAAACAAAGTAGTGCTGTGGTAATATATCCTGGTACTGGTATGTTGACTTCTCTGTTGGAGCAATACCAATCTAAGGCAAATACAACACATTTTGTTGTCTACCAATCATCTGTAAGCTTATAATGCTGTATAAAATTCAATAAATATAATGCATGATCTTTTCCAACTCATGACTTCACCCTGAAATCATCAATCCCTTATGAAAACATACTAGTTTATTTCCAAAGGTGAATCCACTGGCCTGATATTATTCACACTTTGGTTGTAACCATTCTTAGGTAATATCTGATTTAACAATTAATTTGAAATTTTTTAGGCAACTACATTTCCACATATTCCCTTCTTCCCCTTAATGTAAATATTTTCACCCACAGTTGCTTTTTCAATTCAATTACATTCTTCAACAACATCATCAGTAAAATAATCTAGTCATATTTGAAGGTCTTTTTACTATGTGAATGGTGTGTTGAGGAAAAGCTTTCATTTTCAATGACAGGATTTTTACACTGGGATTTATGATTATGCTATTCACCAAAACATTGATGGTGAGAAAGTCTGCAGTGACATGGGATTACACAAACCCCTGGGTAACTAATGCAATATACACCCATGTAAGAATATTTGTGTGTCATTGTAAAGATTAATTCAATATGGATTTTGAGAAAAGGGTCTGATGTGGTTGTTTCAATAGAAATAAAATTATAACTTAGTTTCAGCTAGAGTTTGGCTGAGCAGGAGTTTCAAATCCCAAAAGGTGATATGTGCTGTATAGAAGACTAATGTCACAGAAACCATCAGGGATAATGACTGGGGAACATTATGATTGTCTCAGTTTCCAAGGCTATATTTTTTGGCTCCTCCCCTTGTGTTTGGTCCTTTGTCTCTAATTGCACCATCATTGGGAATGGAAATCATCCATCCAGACCTCTTCCTCCTCGACAATATCAAGCAGAATTACTTCATGTTCTTAATAACACCCCCCAATCACTTCCAGTTGATTGCCAATTATTTCATATGAAATGCTGCTTAGATGATGTGCTTTGGTGGTATCAGCTTACACTTAACCAACAATGGAACTGTTACTGTGATGCTGATGCCAAAGATGCTCTTCTGACTGCTATTACATCTAGATATATTTCATTGTTAGTCCCTTGCCTTGAAAGTTACAGTGGACAATACTAAGTGTTCTTCTGCCCTCAAAAACAGATCTACCACAGCTGGGGTGGTAAATTAGCTCAAACAGCCCTTCGTCTTCATGCGAAGAAAATTGTTCACTGTGCTCACTTCCACGAGGTTGATTGGGACTCTCTCAATGCATTGTTATTTAAATCATAGGGGCCTGTATTTCAGGCCTGATTAGTCAAGCATTTTGCCAGCTTTTGTGTTACTAACAGGCAGTTGAATTGTCACAATATCTAATGTAAATAGATTCCCAAGCTTTGGCCTTCTTGGCAGATCAGTTGCTTATATCTTGCAGGGCCAATATCATCTTTGTACGGAGATGCTTGAGAAATCAGTGGAAGAATTTTGATTGTGTCTTCTCAAAACAAAAACAAATATGTCACTTGTTAAAGCCATTTTGAAATATATCTAGAGCTAGGGTTCCAAAAATCTCCTTCAGTGTCTTCCTCTTTGCAGTCCATTTTACACCATTGCAAGATCTCAGGACATACTAGGCTGGATCTCCTTCATAGAGGGTATGTTCTTGTTCTCTATTCTTTTTTATGAATAGATTGTGGAATATGACATCTCATTGCTACTGTAGTAGTGCAAGAAGATGGGCCAACAAAATGGTCTCAAAACATGATATTGTTCATTCCCAATGGCTCTCTCAAAACCAGGTCATTCATCAAAAATTGATAATTTTACTCCATAAGAGCACTCAAAAATGTTTGACATGATTCAAGTTCTGACAAACACTGACCCTATGGATTGCCTTGATAACCATAAACATCTTGAAATTGGCTTCAAGGAGCTAGGCAAAGGTCCTGTGTCCAATAAAGCCTTCTGAATTGCAAAAATAATTTCAGCCATCAAAGCAGACATGCATGCTCAACAACTTTACCTTTGTTCAATCTTGCACTATTGCCAACAATCTCGACACTCACTTGTCATCTGGGCACCAATTTCCTTTTCCTATACCCCTGTCCCTGTTTCTCTTTGTCTCCCTCCTATTCTAACTGAAATTTTCAGGTCACTTTCCCACTCTGATACTAATTAAATACTGTTGTTCTGACAGCTGACAACATTTGGTGTTGCAGGAAGTTATGTGGAAGATAGCATTGAGCGTTGATAGCATTAATCCTGCTTGTGTGGATAAATTTCCTACTATCACTGTAGTAGATGTTTTTGTGGCCATGTGCTGTTGTTGTACCTTTGTGTAAAAGAAAGACAAAAAATACCTGCTCTAGTTCATGATAGATGATTATTTAAGACAAATTTATTAGCCACACAATTTTTGCAGGTGATGTACAGGTGCATTTCAAGATATCAGGGGTAGGTAAAGCACACCACCTTGTCAGCAGTGCAAAATCATGGAAAATCAGCAGGTAACATGAATTTTGGCCGAGATACATCTGAGGTATCATGAAAAAATTCAATGAAAAAATTCTATACAACAAGAAATGAAATTAAGTAGCAATTTTTAATGATGCTATCAAAAAACTAGTTTATTTGTATCACTGTAGTGCCTATGCATCACAAGAGCAAGAAAGCTTGGGGAATCAATTTTTCAGCTTTTGGAATGCTATGAAGATTGGTAAGCTGTCAGAATATGAAATCATTATCAACTTGATTTAAACCTAATTAGAAGTCATGACAAACCATGAATATCAAATTTGACAAAATCTTGGTTTGTTATTGCTTGCTCCTGATCAACATACCATATCAAATGCCAAGCCAAAAGAATGAATTGAAAAATATTTTTTTTTACTTTTTCAAAGCTGTTGACTCTTTTTCCTCATAAATTAAGAAACAAATGCAAATTACAACCATTTCTAATTACTAAGGCTAAGGTTAAATTAGTTGGTTGCTGATTTGAGTGTCATCACAACACTTCATACTACTTCCATATTTGAATGAATTTTTGCAAAAGAATAATGTTGGTTTATGCAAAAAAGTGGTGGGGTATTTTTTCTTGGGATTATTGTGTTAAACCCAGTCCCGCCAGCTCCAGTCCCAGATGGCAGTTCCAGTCACCACTGCCACAGGAGACTGTAGCTGCTGCGGCCTAGGTCAACGGCCAGACCCCGAGTTGCGTAGTCTAGCTCTAGTTCCCCATAAAATAGCAAATCTTATGAGTCACTAGATCTCTTCTCTCTTGCTAGGTTCAACAGAGATTTGCTATTGATAGAGTGCCCACCATGTTGTCCGATCCGTCCATCGAATCAGTCAAGGCACAGTTCCCTCACCAAGACCTCATGGTCATTCCCTGACGGCCCAGCTATGCCCTCCTCAAGAAAGTTTATGAGCAAGTTGTCGAGAACCTTGCCCAAATTGAAACCCCACTCGGGGGGGGGGGGCATGGTTACACTGCTCTAGCAATGACTGATAATGAGTATGCCACCATTTCCAACACACCCTTCATTGTCCTCCCCAATCCAGCACACCATGGATACAAATGAACTAATGACAAGATGAAGACGACAATGATGCATAACTGTAGAGAATGAGAGAAGGACACCCTAACAAGGGAATGAAAATGAAATTTATGGTGGAAATTACACTGCCAATGCTTTTTTCCCAAATGATAGGGCTTTGTAGTGTGTCTTTTTCAATGTTTCAAAAAGCACAGCATGCTGCACACTTTGGTGGATACAGGAATTGCTTTACTGAGCTCATTTGTCAGGCTCAAGACCATGAACGTATTGTAAAGGAGCTAGTAGTGATTGCACAGAATTAAGTCTGTTCTTGGAAGCTGATGTTGTCACCCAGGCAGGTTAGGTCTTATCTTAAGTTCAAGAATCAAAACTGCAGGGTTTAAAACTTGTACATACACAGACAGACAAAAAATTAAATATTTTAAAAATTGAGCTTGAAATTTTCTAGATGAATTCTAGCACTCCCCTATTGATAGCACACATTGCTTTGTCACATATTTATGTGTTCTGTTGTTGATGATTCAGTACAAAAAAATATCAGATTTTTCTTGGAAATTCCAATAACTAAATTCACACATTAAAAGTTTAGCATTTTTGATATTATAACACAATTAATCAAATTAATTCAAATCTAAGTGCTTGCTGTGACCATTAAAAATAATTGTTAGGTCTTATCAAAAGAAACAAGAGATAAGATTGAACTCAATGTTTTACTGGATTTCATCTAATGTACTACTTGATACCCCTATGTTTTACACTGACTTATTCATTCCTTTAACTCAGTTTCTTTTCTATCCTTGTGCACTCCCCTAGAGACCCAAGGTTCAAAGATCCCCTTGACAAAAAATATCTTTTTTATCTAGGTTTAGAATGATTTATCATGTTAGTTTTAGCTCTTTGTAAACTAGTAAGATGAAGGACAGGAACAGTGAGCATCTGTTGAAAAACATTATATCTGTAAAGCCAAGTATTGGACAAATATCATCACACAATATCACAAGCAAGTACCATTATGACAACAAACAATACCTGTCAGCATGATTCTATAATATCTATAATATGTCACAGGGACATTGTTGTTTTGGTATATTTCACTTTGTGGATACTTGTTCTTAGATTCAAGTTTGATTTTGGCATGATCCTTACTTTACTATGTGTTTCTAACAAAATACAAAATTTATTAGAATAAAGATGAATTATCCCAACATCTTAAAATATTGATACATAGTTATTGACTAGTACAATGAAAAGTGTTTGTGGATACATAAAATTATGAAAACAATAACATCTTAATCTTGAAAAATAGGCTTCACATTCTACCACATGGCAGTATGTTAGAAGAAGTATTTGTGGTGGTAGATAAATGAAATTATTCAACAAATTTCAAACTCTATTTTTGATAGGAACATTAAAGTACAGCAAAATAAAATACCTACTTTATCATAGTTACAATGGCGTAAAAATCAAGATTTTAAGAGAGAGCATACTGAAGTGTAACCGAATCCATCAAAGTGTGCTTGCTAGTATGGCAGGTAGTAGTAATTACAATGACATGCTACAAAATAGGGTGGTTGCTGGTATGGCATAGTAAGTATGGCAGGTACATACCAAGTTTTGTCTGAAAAATAAAAAACATTACTCCTAAGTACTCAGTCTGTCCCACTATGAAATGATGATTTTAAGAATTTGTGGTTAAGACCAGATATTGCTCTAAGTTAAGTTTTATTATGCAAATCTTAAACTTATCTTTTTTACATTTCTAATGATGTATCACACCCTGGGGGTATCTCTACAGAAATGTGGCCTAAAACCATGGTAAAAATTTCTTCACCACCATGGTGGTGGGAAATGTTAAGATACCAGAAAAGCTATGCCACAGCAGCTTCCACCACAAGGGACAACAAGCATCAACCATATCAGACATTCCATATGCTTAGTTGTTGGGAATGATTGACACCCATTTGTATTGGACATCATGGTGGGGCAATGGCACCAGCAGAAGCCGTTGCTTATGTGTGTTGTACTTGGCCATTTTTAGGCCTATCACCATCATTTAAGGCTCTAATGCCTTAGACTTCTTTAAAGTCAATGGCTATGTCGCACGATTTGGATATATTTACTGTTTAGGCTGCCATTTTTGTCACTGATTTCACCATGGTTGGGTGTTACTTCAGCTCATCTCATCATGGGAAAGCTGCTGGCCATCCACATAGACACTACATTAGGAATCAGTACAAAAAATTGTTGGTACAAAAAATTTGGAAGTATTAATACACACAGTTTTTATACATTACAAAATACATATGGCATAATACTATACAACTGTAATACAATTTGAAAATGACATTTGAAGGACAAAGGTTTTTAGTGTTGTTCAATGTTGTACTTAAATTCAAAATATACTCAATGGCAACAACATGTCGTAATTTGTTGTTAGCGACAATTTTGTTTTCGAATAAAATTGATAGACATTTTTGAATTTTAAATAGTAAATTTTATTTTCATTGAAATTTTTCCAAAACTAATCGCCAAAAAATAAAGTGCTCTTTTCTTTCTGATTGATGTACTTCAATGAGAGCTTATTGATTTTAGAATTTTCTTGCCTTCTGTCATTGTCCTCTGTCGTCTGCTTCTTTCTCTGACGAATATTTCTGGTTCAAATGCAGTTGCTCCGCTCTCTGGAAGATTTGGAATGACTCTTTTCGTACTAATGACGTAATGTTGATTATGGGTTGGGAATTAGAGGTGAAAAATTTTCGCTCGCTAGTACTCTACCATACTAAGAGTAGAAAACGTAAGTAAGTATGTGTAAGGCCCCTCATTCTACCGTATGTTTGACTTGGTTTGACTAAAAAGTCAACTTTGTACCAGTATTTAACTATTTAGATACCTAAAATCGAGTAGATCTTCAACAGGCATTACCTGGGCACTAGAGCCATTTCAGGCAATGGGAGAAGCGTGAGTAGCTCGTGCAACACATGTAGAATTGAGATGTCTGTTGCAATTCATGATTTACTCACCATTACATATCACTACTGCCAAAAAGAAAAGTACAATTTTCAAGGTTTAGGTATCTAAATAGAAATTGATGAAGAAATAGTACAACTCCTACTGAGGAGGTACATCAAAAAACTGAGTAGATCTTAAAAAAATATCTGTACCATGAGAATTGGCTAGAAAAAAGCAAACCAATGGTTCAGATTTAAAAAATCAGAATGGGAAGTGATTTACATAAAAATAAAACTTAAATGTAGGAATGGAAAAAAAGATTTACTTGTTTTTTTGTGAGGCAAAAACAGCTCCACAAGCCCTTTTCTGATGCAAAACACGTAGGCTTCTAAATAGTACATGGTATCTAAATAGTTAAATACTGGTACATAGATAGAAAGGTATGGTAGGACATGACATATAGGTAAAACATTATTATTTAATTGTAGTATTGTAATAGGTATGAGTAGCTCTCTATCTGCAAGGTAGGTACCATAGGTTAGGTGTACAATCAAAGGTAGGCGGGGTTTTTGATACATAGGTATGTACGATACATGTCGGGTTGGCGGTAGGTACTGGTAGGTATGTACCTAGGTTTGAATATGTGGCATTTTTTGGCACAAACAAAAAGAAAGCTCAATATTTTGGCGGCAAAGATTGCAGCTTAAGGCTTAATATTTTCATGACATAAGACTTGTTAAAATAATCCTAATAAACTTATATCTTTTTATATACTACTGGTTTGTCAGGAACATCATTCCATCCATTTTTGATGGGCAACAGCAGAGTTGTTCCCCCTTCATCACATGCCCTGTCTTAGATAGACTGCTAGCTAAAACATCGTAAGACTTCTAATTAGGAGTATGAAGTAGTTTTCAAGCTATTCAAATCTTAGGCTGATCATTCAAAATTTGAAATGGGGAATATGCATATTCCCTCCAACTCTTGCCCATCTTTGGAGAGCTTTGGAGCATTTATGTGGTCAAAGAATAGAAAAGAATGAAATAGAAGAAATGTCAAAAAATGAAACCAAAGGCAGGGAGGAAGATAGAGCCCTGAAAAAATCATAAAATCCAAATAAATATCTGGAGATATCAATCCTATCCAACAAGAGATGTCATTCTGAGAGAGGCATATCTTCTGACGAATGATGGATGTTATTTTGAATTACCCATTATAGGTGCATATGGTTTAGAATTATATGAATGAATACAAGAGAAGGTGTGTCACCCAAACCTACGTTGACATGCCCCAAAATAATAAAGTAATTACATTCTCATGGTGGCAATGTTCAGTAGAGGTTGCGGTGAATGAGTTGGGGATCGACGGCGCCATAAGCTGGACATTTGATGTTGGCCAGTTGAAAGGGTGAGTAAATGTAATGGGTGGATGTACTTGGCAAGGTGATGTTTGAGGTGATGGCAGAGATTGATGGCGTTGTTGATGGATGCAGGGAGGGCTTGTCCCGTCTGCCCATCATTGATGGAAGGGCCACTGTGGGTTGACATGAGGGGGAGGTAGTGGCAGATCTTTTGATGTCATATAAAAGCATGTTGTCATTGATCATGCCTGAATGAATTGGGTTGTCATTGTATAATTGAAGGAGAGTGGCTTGTTTTGATGCTGGAAATGGATAAAATCTTTTGCCATGGATGAAGTTGAAGTGGCAATGAAATGGGATTGCAGCCAGCTGTTTTTTCTGATGTTAGCAAGTTGTAGATTTATGTTAATTTTGATTGGAGTGATTCTGACAGCTTTGACCTCTTCATGGTTGATGGCAATTAGAATTGCAATATGTTTGATGCAAGATGTGATTTGTTGGCTAAGAGTGATGTCAATTTTTGGCTTGCTGTCCTCAGGTGCAGGCATTGGATAAGGTTGACAAAGGCCAATGAAGTCCCAGATGTCACAATGATACTTGTTTTTCTTGCTGCATGTGTAAAATCCTCATGTTTCTGAATCGCATGTTGAACTTGCCACAGCCATTTGCCTTTTCATTTCCCAGTTGATGGCAATGCCATTAAAAGTTGAGATGATGGATGTCATTGATCGCTGTGTTTTCATGTCTCCTGCATGGTTGGTGTTGACAAAGTGAGCGGGAATATTTTGAATGGTGATTGATTTTTCAATGCCGTCTGTGGACTCAAACTTAATTTGTTGCTTTCCATTAATATTTAATGCAGGGTAAAAGAGAGGGCAATGTAGATGGGCTGCCAGGTATTGCTTGACTTGCAAAATACCTTGGAAACCAGCTTCAATTGGAGATGAATTGTGTTGAGCAAGACGGGAGGTACAATGTCAGGACGTGATATTTGGGCAATGTGGTTGATGTGCCCAATTTGGGCATTGTATTGGCTGCCAAACTTGGTTTCAAGATCATTGAGGACTGATACAGTTGCTGGTACTTGTGTGGACAGAGCTGTTTTGTATTCACTGTCTGTACAAAAAGGCGTGTCTGCTGTTTTAAATTTTTCATCGCATTTGAACCATTTTCTCACAATCCTCTTTTAAATATGCTGTGTTTGATTGGGGGAAATACTGTGGATTGTTTGAGCAATGGCAGATTAAACACTTGAGGAGCTTTCCCTCTTGTGTTGTAACTGGGATATATTGTTCAATGTGATCCTTGAGGGAGTGGAATATGTGAAGATGAGTTGTGGATCAGAGAAAATCATTGGTGGATGTAATGAAGACCATGGATCTGTTGGCAACTTGGTAGACAAACAGTGCTGGCTTGGGAGGACAAACTGCAAATCCAAACTCTTCAAGAATACTATCCTTTAGGAGTAGATACCAAGATTGGCCAATATCTTTTTGGCCTTGGAGACCATTTGTAGTTTGGAGAACGTGGTCAGATTTGTCTTCCTTGATGGGGATTTGGGAAATTCTTCTTTGAACCACTCCATGTAGTATGAAGAGAGTGTGGTGTACAGGCGCTCTAAGGGGTTGATCATTGTTTGTTGCAAGCAGTTTGTAACACCAATGATGACTAATATTTGTCTGAACTTGGCACTAAAAGCAACAATCATCCTGAGAGCGGGAGCTGAAATCATAGATGAGTACAAGAAATCAAAATCTTCCCCTTTTTGCATTGGTGTACCATTTAAGCAATGCATATCCTCTAACTTATGAATATTCTTTCCTTTGTCTTTAATCCTAGGTGCAATGACAGAACAAAAGATCGTGGCATCTTTGGGGACTGAGCTTCATGGCAGGGGTGATGATAACACCATTTGCATAACATTCTTTGCATTTTGGTGCTTCATCCCTGCCTTCCAGTGATTTTTGAATGGACTCTTCAGACAATCGCCAATAAATTTAGGGTCAGGTGGTCTTTCAGGTAAGCTAATGATGTAGTTTGTGCTTGGATTGAAGTGTTATGGTATTTGACCAAAAAATGCTCTTCATCCATCAAGTTCTGTTGTAAGTGGATTTTCTTTTCTGATGAATGTAATGTGTGCTAGTCTGTCAGTTGCTCTCTGAATTGTTTTTAGGAGTGAGCAGAGATATTGGGCAGTGATTGGTTCTGATTTGCCAATGGAAAAAGATGAGATGGAGACAATCCAGCAGTTTTGGTGGAAATTGGCTGGGAGTTTGGTGTACAATACTGATGTTGGAAGGATTTTCTTTGTTTCTAGTATTCCATATAAATCATCATCAATAAACACCAATCCTAATTGCTGTGGAAATGCAGGTAGCCTGAGTGAAATTGTTGTACATTTGTTTGGTTTGATGGATGATTTGACTATCTCTAATTTGGAGCATACAACTTTAATTTTGGAGGTGTCAAATTAATCATTATTGTTGGATGTAAAGTATTGAGGGTAGTCACAGAGGAGAGTTGTGTTGGAAGTAAATGGTTCATTTGGCAAAAGTCTTGTATTGTATTTGTTGACATAGCCATGTGATGGGCATGCTTGACAGTATGAGCTTAAGGGTCCCAAATCAACAATACACCAGTGTGGTTGCCATAGCTGATGAAGTAGCCACCAAAATGTTGTGGGAGTGGGTGAAGGGTTAAAGATGAGTACACACTTGGATCTTTATCTGTTCTCATTTGCAGTTGCTTTTTGTATTCTGCTTTTCTCACAATGTAGACTTTTGAACCAAATATATGCAGGCTTGATATATCAATTTGCAGTCTTGAAGGGTCCCAATCTAAAATAGGAATCTTGCCAGTGATGCAGTGGTACGAGTTTCTAACAACATGGATATTGCGCTGGTGAGCATAGCACCACAGCTCATCAGGTAGGCCAGTCCCTACCAATGCACATTGTATTTTGCATTTGTGAGTTTTATTTGGGTTTTCCACCTTACCATTGCTTTCTGAGTTGTAGGCTGCTCCTGTACTAATTGTGATGTTGAGTTCCTTGTGGCACATTGTACAAAACTCTGTGCTTGTTGCTAATTACTTGTCTAATTTGATATCTGTTCCTTTAATTCATTGAGAACAAAGACAGTGAACAAAGCAGTGGACAATTGGGAGAGGAGGATGGCATCTTTGTGCAGGGAAGCCCAATTGCATTCTGGTTTTGGCTTTGATGATGGTGAGTGAACATGTGAATCCTTGTATTGATTCAACATTTACTACTTTCCAATCAATATGAAATAGAACACCCTTTTCTAATGTCTCAATGTTAACTTTTTGACCTCGTGGTATCTTGGTGACTTTGGAGACAATGCAAATGGGACATTTTTGTGTAAGTCACCTACATGGTGCTTGATGCCTTTGATTAGCCCTATGCTTATCATTTTATTTATATAACCCATGTTGAGGTGATTGAATTTTAGGTGAAAGTACATTGCTTTTTGGTGCTTTGCTTGCTTCATTAAGTGCAATGATGCTGCCAATGGTCAAAATGGGCTGATCTCAGTGACTGATTTGACTGGAGAATTAAAGTGATGGATTTTCATGACAGTGTAGTCAATGCCATTCTTGGTCTTCATTTGTAAGTGTGCTTGCTTGTTATTCTTTTCAACTGTAAGTGATTCAAATGGGTCTTGCAGAGCCTTGGTATATGAATTATATTTTTTTAGGAATCCTGGTGAGAATGTACAATATCTATCATTGCTGCCAAGGTAAGCTAATACTAGTTCCATCACACCAGGTATAATTTTCACCACTACTATTCCTTTCCCCTGTAAGTTTCCTTGATTTCCTAGTGCCAGTGCACAATTTATTTCCTTTTTGTATAACCTCACAAAGTAAATTTCTTTGTTTACTATAAAACAATTAGAGCCCCCATCCACCCGCGCTATCGTATATGAAACCGCGTGAGGTTGGTCATGGAGGGAGCTTACAAGTTTAAAGCTCCTCCATATGCATCATAGTCACTTGGATGGAGTGGGTCTTGAAATTCAGCGCCAATGGGAATCAGATTGGAGTCATCTTTTTCTCCAAAATCGACAATCAACTCCTCGGTGAACGCAACAACTGGGGCAGAGACTTCGTCTGCAGCATCCATCTCGTTGTCTAATTGGGACTCGAGGAATTGAATTGCTTGTATCTCTTGCTGGGACATCTGAGAGCCTTGGGAGTCAGGTGAGATATATGTGACGACTGGTTGTTCCTTCTTGCTTGACTGGTTGCCCGAATACCTTGAGGATTTAGATGTGATTGAGGGACGTGGAGGTTGGTTGAGTCGTTGGTTTGAGCCTTGCATTTGCTTCATCTTGTCTGGATTGCGCAGCTTCCACTGAGCTGCACGTCGAAGGTACTCTTGTTGAATGAATTTGCAGTCAGTTGTTGAATGATTGTCTCCACAAATTTCGCATGCTGCTTGGGTAGCCTGTACCTCAGGTTGAAAGGCTTGCTCGTCTTGAGTTTCTTGACTAAGAAAATCTTGTTCATTGAATGATGCCTCCTCCATGCCATT
Organism: Thalassiosira livingstoniorum; assembly: GCA_036939595.1. Lineage (NCBI taxonomy): Eukaryota > Bacillariophyta > Thalassiosirophyceae > Thalassiosirales > Thalassiosiraceae > Thalassiosira > Thalassiosira livingstoniorum. The sequence continues at coordinate 17,225 of JALLOT010000987.1, forward strand.
AATTTCTTGCAGTATCTCTTGCTCTACTTGCTCTAACTCTTGAAAATCTTGATCAACCATTGCAACTTGGGGTTTGAAGTCCGATGGAGATCCTACTCTGATGGGGTTCGTCTTGTCTCCTCGGTCTCTGTACCGACCAACTGTTTGCTGTTTGTATGATTTTGTTTGTCTAGCAAT
>JALLOT010000988.1:0-20377 GCA_036939595.1 Thalassiosira livingstoniorum
TAATGCTGAAGTTAGTGAATACATTCTTAATACCTTTAATAAACATTGATCAGATTGTCAGACATATTCCAAGCTATCACAATGAAAATCCAGTTCGTATTTTCAGCATACTAGGAGTTTTGCAACTCATTTTTCAATAGCAAAGTTAAAAAAGGAAAGCTGAAAGCCAACCTATTCGACTCTTCTCATGGATAATAGTTAAGCAGGTTATACTTTTCTGTTTATTTGATTAAGTCCACTGTGGTACTGGCTGTGCAGCTTTGTGAGCTGATGGAAAATTGAAACATCTTGCAATATGTGAGAGGATTCAAAAGATGATGTCCAACATTTCAAATTGCACCTTTTTCTGCACTATCATGGTACAATAGTCTGCAGAAATTGTTCAAACAAAGCAGAAATTCTTTTAATTTTCCCATCGTATTATCAATAGATTTTGTGGATAGATAAAAAATATTATGTGTAGCCCTGTCTGTTGTCTGCCCTTGATCTGTCGCCTTATCGATTGCTATTGTGAACTCCCAAGCGGCGCAATTTCTGGCATTGAAAGGAACAACACTTGCCTCCATGGTGTTAAGGTCAACAGTCCCCTGGTTAGTTGTTGTGTAATCATGCCAACATCCGCCGGGAAAAAGACTCTTCAGTCGGATGGCTCTCGTCATTGTTCATCAAATTTATCATGCCTCAAACTCCTTACCAGCCATCGCTGCGGGAAGTCTCAGTAGGGGGTGACGTAAGGCCCAAAATAAGCCTCAAGTAGAACTGGACCAAGCTTCCTCTCCACTTGCTAACAACTCTAAGTAGCTAGTTGGACACACCAAACTAACCCGCTACAACTAGCTAGCACTCAGTGCAAGTTGTTGGAGCAAAAGAAAAAGAAAAGTGAGACTTGAGATGAAATAGCATTTTTCAGTGGCTCTTCATCTCAGTCCCACTGGCGCAATGTTTTCTGAGATTGAATGTCTTGAGACTTTCAATCCCAGAAAACTGAGACTGCTTGGTTGATGGAGCTTGCATCTTCCTCGCCCGCTTGTCCGTTGCACCAAAGATTTGAAAAAAATGTTGTGATCATCCTTCCTTCACACCTCCCTAAGCTTCCATCTGTATTTTGTTCAGCTTCAAATTGAGCCTCAATGATGGTGGTTCCATTTTGATGGAAATCAAGCAAATTTGTATACACTATACTGGAGAACCTAGTGGATAAATTACTATACACAATTCTCTTAACAAATTAGAGTGTCTCTAGTTTGCAGCTGCTGCATCAAAATAGTGACTTCTGATGCAGCAGCCTCACAATAGTGCATGCAAAATTGCATGTGCCGTTGGCTTTTCTCATGGCAAAGCAAGCAAAATGGGATTTTACTGCTGTCAACATTGGCTGTAATGGCAATAACACTGTCAATGCAGCCCCCCCCCCTAACAAGCAGCTCCAAAAATAACACCATCACCCCCATCCCTTCTGCTTCCATTACTGGTGCAACTATCAGCACAAGAAATAGGGAACAACCATGACCAATGGCTGAGAGTTCCATTCCCAAAATTCCAGGCGCGGGCTCATCTCTGATGGCGGCAGCGTAGTACATGCCCCCATTGCTGGGACACTTACATTGGGCACCACTCCTTTCCTTACCTTTACCCATTTCCTTGCAACTGCACAGAAGGGACCATCTCTACCATGTCCCATTTTGATTCATTCATCACTTCAAGACCGCAAACCCCATTGGAAAGTAAATGTCCACCAAATGCTGAATTAACAGAGTGTCTCTGCTGAAAATGATGGCAGCAACACGCAACAACTGCATCACTGCTTCCACTCTTGCCAGTTATTGCTACCAATGAACAAGCACTTGATGGCTGTGATAAATGTATTGATGGTAGGAACATCATTTGAGCCATGAGCGCTTGACCTGGACCTTTTGATAGAGCTTCAAAGGCAAAACGACAGTTGGTCCCATGAAGAGACCATGTCTTTAATCACACAGCAATAAGCCATTGGGGGGCATGAAAAATATAAATTGATTACAACAACAATTTTTTTCAATGATACTGAGATCACACACTCAAAAATGAAGACTCAACAATAAACCATTGTCAAATGAATTAATGCTACATTTAATTTCATGTGTTTCATCACAACAATCAGCAAAGATGGGAACATAATCAATTAAGTAGATAAAAATGAAATGTATTGAACTTGTATTTGCATCCAATTTGCAACTCTTTTTTGACCTTCTATTGCAACCATAAATTTCACTACTTTTAAATTAAATTATTAAAAAATTTTGATTGTGAGTTTGTATTTCTTTCTTAGCTCTAGTAGTTGCCTTGGTTCTAATGGTACTTTGAAAAATTGTACAATGGTAGCAAAAGAAAGTAGTGCTTAGTGGAAAATGCAATTTATAGTTTGACTTTTTCCCAAAAAAAAATAATTTTTATGCTTGCTATTATTTTGAATTGGAAATTCAATTTCAGAGAAAATGGCATCTAGGTTTGGTTTGATTTCTGCATCTAAAACTTGTAACATTAATTGTAAAATATTGGGTTTTGTGGTACCTAGCTTTATGATTTAAACTGTATGCTGCAAATTGCAAAAGATGTATGCTGTACATTTTTAATCCAATTTATGTTTTTGTGAATGCCTAATTGTAATGCAAGAATCAACAAAGATGACATTGCAATGTACTTATTTCATAGAGAATAAAAAGAATGAAAAATGAAAAAATACTGTTACATCACTTCATGTGAATTGCAGTGCCAAATCATTTTTCAATCACGGTTTAATTATTGGACTTTAATTGACATTTATGGACATTTAATAGCACTCTCAGTGGTAGGTTTAATTGATATGATCATCATTCATTTTTTTCATTTAACTGCTATTGCCTTGTTACTGCAAACATAACTTTATATTCTTACAGGAATTTCATTTTGGGAAATACAAATTGATGACAACAATGTAATCATGATTTTATGCTTATATTATTTCTACTTACAATATAAATTATATGATTTCAATAGTGATTTATCTGAATGGAAGTTCCAATGCTGCAAATGTTTTCAAATTTGCAGTAGCTATCAAGGGGGTCAATTTAATATTTTGTTTGTTTAGCATCATGTGTGTGCATGTGGAAGAGATGGGGATTAATGTGTATGATAAAACTCAAATTGGTTAAGTCCAACTTAAAACACACAAGCTATTTAAAATTTCCTATAAAATATGGAGCAAAAACTATATTTGAATGGATACTATAATATTTTCTTAGCAAGTTACTGTGAATTCTGAGTCTGAAATTGATAATGGAAAAGTTCATCTCAAAACCGTTTAAAAAAAAATCGGATTTTCCTGTATCAATTTTAATAACTGATAATTGCCTTTAAACTTTTGTAAAAGTAAATGCCTCATTTTGGAAAGTTTTTTTCATTGTCAAGACTTTATACTATCATATATTGGAATACTTTATTCTGTAACTTATATCATAATAAATCGTTAATATCAAAATTTTATGACCAATAACATGCTTTTTAAATGTTATATTGTCAATATTTTATTTTGATATAACACAAATAATAGCCTATGTTATTACCCATAAATTTTGTTATAATAATTTTTTATGACTCTAATGTCAAATTTTTTTTCCATTTTACAATTTATAAATTGCATTTTTACTATGATAAATAATAGATATGGGAATAATATTCCATTTTATGAACTTTAAACTACCTATATTTTTTCAAGTAAAATCCCAAGAGCAGTAAGCAGAATCTGGAATAATCCATATTTTTTGAAGTGATTCATAGGATGAAGCAGCATCAATTTATTAAACCAATTATTTGGCCTCTGGTGCTTCATCATACTTGGTGAAGCAGATGGTATCCAGGTCATCCAAGTCAGAGATGACTGGTTCAGGATTTATTTCACGAAGGACCTGAAGGACTGGTTTAACACTCTTGGTACAAGTAGATTATGGGAGGAGTATCCCTCATCCCTCCCTTTCCTTTGTTTGTGACTCTCCAAATCACTTCCCAGATCCACCTATTGTTGATCATGGCATTATATGCACATGCTTTGTTCTCCTTGGCTGATTCCATTTACACAGTCACTCCCAGTCCACACTTGGCCTTGGAGATGGCATCATTGCATAGTGCTGCATATTGACCTGCATCCCAGGTGTCCAGCTTGTTATTGATGTAGGCTCTGATACCAGCCCCTTTTATGATACATTTTATGTGCCTAAAGATTGTTGCTGCAAAAAATTAGAACTCTTCTTTTGGGGACCACCCTGGAGTGTAGGAGAAGAGTTCATATAACTTCTTCTGCCAAAACATGTTCTCTGGTACTGAAATCCTACCCCTTAGGTGACACCCTTCATTTTAATGTACTATGTCCCCAAAGACACTAATCTTTTTTTATTGGCAGCCAATAGCACTGAGAGGAGTGTGTTCTCCTCCCATTTGTTATCTCACACTGTATAGAAACCCAAAGGTGATGCTACATTGAAATCTGCTTCTGGTCATGAAGGGTACTCCCGGTGTTCTGCATCTGCCTCTGTTGTTTCACCTCTCCAGGCTGTTGTTGTCTTATCTTCCTGATCATCTTTATCACCTGTTGCATTGATGCTGTGTGTAGTTTCTCCATTGTGTTGTGAGTCTTCTCCATCTCCAGCACCAGACCCATTGCCCTCTGATTGACTCTAGAGCTGAGAAGTCTCATCATTTGTCCCAGGCAGCTCTCCTTGTGAGTTATGTGGGGGTTCATCATCCTCCTTTTTTAACACATCATCTCCTGCCTGATGTTTCACATTGCCAGCTTCTGTTGCCATTGTTTCCTTCTCACTATCTCCTGATGGCAAGTCTTCTTCAGCAGATGTTCCCATGCTTGATTTGGAGGCACCAGTTCCTTCAGCTGCCTGGGATTCAGTAGGCATTGGTTATAAAGGGAGAGAGTTTTTTTATTGGTTTCTCTTCACTGTTCCCACTCAACCAATTGGTGGCAGATTTTTTGATGTTGTTTGATGGCTTTTCCCCAGTCAAGCCATCTGCCTCTGATGGAAGTGTTGGGTTATCATTGCTTTCTTGGCAGGTGTCAGGTGATAATGCCCTAGACCCGGGTGATGATTCAGGAGTATTTGACAGAGACTGTGGGCCAAATTCAATCTGGTAGAGACTGGCAACAGCACACAAGAAGCTTGCAACAACAAGCAACTGTGTGCTGCTTTGAGTTGTGCTATTGAAAGCACAATCCAAAGGATCTGATGGGTGGCCTGAGAGAACTCCAGTTTCTGAGCCCTCAGAGGATGGTTCACAGCATCCACCATCCCCACCACCACCCTCTGACACACCATCCTGTCAGCTCAGCAAGCAGGAAGCCGCAGAAGAGGAGCACATGGTAGACTATGATGATACCAAGGACAAGGAATGAAATTGGGAGCAATATGAATATGAGGATACAGAAAGCTCCAGCTCCAGAGGAAGAGGAGAACTTCCAGGAGGATTTGTTTCCACCCCATTGGATCATCCCTGTCAGAGGTGTGGCACTGGTCAACGGTCAACATGGAAAATGGATTTAATATTCTGAATATAATGGCAGCCCTCTGGGAAATGTGCCATTGATGGGCATTGACTAGCAGAATGGTGTTTAACTGCTATTGACATAAGATATGCGTGTTTGTGCAATTGCCGGGTAAGCCAGCCGAAACAATTTTTGCCAAAGAGACCAAAGTCCAGGGCTGTCTGTTGGCAACATATGTCACATTGGTGCCACTTTCAAAAAGGCTCTTGGAAGCAATTATTAAATACCACATGCAACCTTGGTATGCTGACAACTCAGTAGCCATTGGAAGAGCAGGTGATAATGCCAGAATGTCAAAGAAAATCCTGAAAGTAGGCCCACAGTTTGGCTACTTCCCAGTTCCTGGGAAATCATGGTATATTTGCCATGAGAGATATTAGGTGGCACCATGGGCTGAGTTTGGATCCCTGGACCTCCACATCAACTACACACCTGAGGGTGGCATTTTCTGGGAGGTTTTATTGGTGGCAATCAAGAGCAGGGAACGTGGCTTTAACCAAAGATTGATACATATACATTGGTGCAAAGGATCAAGACATTAGCACAAATTTCTCAATGGGGTACCCACAGGCTGCCTGCCTACATTGGACTTACAATGAACCTTCAGATGGAGTGGACCTACCTAATGCAAGCTGTCAAGTACATTGGTCCTTGGCTCCAACCAGTATAGGACACACATTGAAGTGTCTTCAAAGTCTCAGTCAATCTCTGCACTATACTGGCAAACTCACCAAAACAAAGTGGGTTGGGTATCAGAAACCCAATGGTGACAATGGTCTCTTGCTTTGCAGTATCAGAGAATGCCATGATAAAACTGGTGGAGTCTCTCACACTCCAGAAAGATCTCAGCTTGGCAGATCATTCCTCCGCGGTAGCTGAAACATTCCAAAGTCGTGTTATAATTATAAGCATGTTTTTGTTCAAAATTTCACATGACAAAATGGTTTCTGTTACATTGTGAACATCACATAAAAAACATTTTCAAATTAAAGAAACAAAAAACTAAAGAATTGCAAAATTTTCAATTTTTCAGCAGATTTTTTTATACTTTTTTTCTTCTTAGGACATTTATGACTTCACCTACAAAATCATAAAATTTTCTACAACATTTACAACATAGTGTATGATGCTGTAAATAACAACTACAAAATATACAACATTAACAACATTTTGGGGATCTACGACATTTACAATATTTCAAAATCACTTGCCTACAATTTAGAGCACTTAGTTATGTGCATCTAGGTAGNAATTTTCTACAACATTTACAACATAGTGTATGATGCTGTAAATAACAACTACAAAATATACAACATTAACAACATTTTGGGGATCTACGACATTTACAATATTTCAAAATCACTTGCCTACAATTTAGAGCACTTAGTTATGTGCATCTAGGTAGTGGCTAAGGTAAGTACCTATTTAAATTCTTGTATTAGTTTATGATAGTAATTTTTACTTTCTATTTCATAAATTGGTACAGTACCAATAAAAGTATCTGAGTCTAAGTAGAGTTCTACAAGGAAAACAAAACAATCTCAAAAAAATCATCAACCCAAATTTGTCATTTTTTTGTCAATTCTTACCTATTTTGACAAAAAGGCTTAAAATTTTGAAAAATGTTATAGTTGTCTTGAATAAAACAAGATATTTTACATCTTTTTTGCAATTCTCATTTTTGCAAGAGTTTTAATTATGAAGTTATACATCACTAAAAAATAATTTTCTTGTATTTTACCCTACTAATTTAAAAGATTGTTTCTTTCAGTAATATTTATGGCATAAGACATCTTCTACAACATCTACAACATTGTATTCATCATTTACAACATTTACAACATTTCCAGAATTTTTTTACTACATCTACAAATTTGTCTACAACATTTACAGCATTTTTTACTATGTTGTAGAAAAATCTGCAACATTTACGGCATTCAAAAGTGATCAATAACTTGCTAAATTTTTATCAAAAAATTTAAAACAAAATTAGTTTCATAATTTGCAAAAAATCGTTTTTCAATTTTTTAAATTTCAGTCATATTACATCACGCTAACAAGTTTCAAGGTTACCAATGTGTGAAAAATAACAATATGAGCATGACTCTAGAATGTTCCTGAAGCTTGAATGGCAGCACACAAGGATAGGATTGACAAGGAAATGGACTTTATTAAAACACAGAATGAAAAATGTGAGAGAGTGAAGAACAGGCTGTGGTAGGTTGGCAAGTCTAGCATACAACTGTCAATAATTCCTCACAAGCTGAATGGATCCATCCTTTCAGCTGAAGAATTCAGGGACAATGTGCGCATACAGTATGGGCTGATACCATTAAACCTGTGCTCCACTTGTGATGATTGCAGAGCAAAAGCAATCATCAAGCACCTTCTCTCATGAAAGTGTGATGGGTTGGTCCATATATGCCATGAAAATGGCACAGCAGATGTGGGTAGTCTTGCGGGACAGGCTCTTTCACCTGGGTACATTTCCTATGAACCTCTTATCAAATCAAGTAGGACATACCAGGAGAAAGCCAATGCATCATCAGCAACAAACTCCCAGCTGGAAGAGAGGGATCAATTAAAGGACAATGCCAACTGTGGCAACATCCTTCTCCACAACCTCTGGAAGAGGGGCACTTCCTGTGTAATTGACATCTGCATCACAGATACAGAGTGCAAAGTGCAAATCATACAACACTCAACAATCAGGAGCCTAAAAAAGCCATGAAAAAGTGCAAAGAGCAAAAAAAGAAGAATCACCTCCAGGACTGCCTGGAGGTCCACCAACATTTTACTCCTATGGTGTATTCGGTGGATGTCTGTGCAAGTTCAGAGACCAAAACTTTAGAGAAACAGCTGGCTGGCCTTCTTGCAGCTAAATGGTCTTGTCCCTACAGCAAGATGGTAGCATTTGTGAGGGCATGGATGGCACTGCAGATCATCAGGACTAACACCCTTTTACTCTGTGATTCAAGGGTTAGGAATTAGGAACCAAAGCACAAGGATGATCATGGAGAATGGGGTTGCCATGATGAATGCATGACAATGGTGGAAGGACCCCTAAGGGTCTCTGAGGGCAGCTTTGCCTCCCTCTGAGACCATTAGGGCTCCACCACCTGACAGATGCCCAAAAGGACCCTTTCCACAGCAATACACCCACTGGAGGTCACACTCCATCAAAGCATGTGCTATGATATTCACTGTGTATTATATGTTTCTGTCTAGCAAAATATCATACTCCAGATAACTCTTAAATGCTGCATATTTACTATTGAGAAAAAAAACAATAAAAGAGTAAAGAAACTAAAAGAAGGAATTGGATTTGATTGCACAAACTGATATGGAAAGTAACCACAAATACATTTCAAATAGTTTCAATAAAATTCACTTCAAAACCGCAATGAATCTGTAATTGATTTCAAAAAAGTAAACCAGAACCTCCAAAGTAACATGGATAAGAGTTAATAGACTAGTTTACTTCAGTACTAAATAAGGTCATGCATACTTAAGACATGGTAAAAACCAAATGTTACTACTGACATTATTTTGACTACTTGTCACATATGGGGTATTTGGTATAAAAAAATCATAATTTTTTGCTCTTTTCAATGGTACAATAAAAGCCAGTGAAAAGTTAAATGGTGAAGAGTTATTAATCAATGTGTGCTATTACTTAATGATGAGACGACGTGGCATCGATGCTGAAATGAAAATACATTAGGAAGATTTGCTTGTTGTTTTAATGTCCAACCACCTCCTTGTCACCGCCATGAGTAAGAATTGATGTTTACTGTTTAAAAGTTTGTGGATGCAAGTTGATGACACATATGGATCAGTGCATAGCAACAACAATAGGAAAATGGATTGATATCAAAAAGGAATTAGTATTTAAGGTAAGAATTCATCGTCTTATTATTCTTATTTAATCATTACACTAAATATACTGAAGGAATCAATGAACTTTTAGGTAAGATACGACCACCTTACCATCCTCTTCTCATCTCTACACCTTTTGAATGTAGGAATCAATATTTATGTAAAAGCTTACCATCCTTCCTTCATTTTTTTGCCATCTTGAATTATCTTGACAGGATCCAGTTTGTTTTTGAAGTTCAACATCATCAAAATCAAAGAAGGAATTAGTATATCTATAATTGCGAGGTTTAAAAGATCTCATAAACCTTCTATGAGATTTTTGCCAAATTTGCGCCTGCTCAATCACAAAAAAATTCATTTCCCCTAAGTCCTTTTGGCCAAAAATATAGGGGCTAGTGACATTTGGCCAAGCCCTGTCTCAAATACTCCGAATAGCTCCGAATAATAACAAGAAGAAGTAGTATTATGTAATACTTACTCCTGCCTACTCCTACGTACCTAAGTATGTGTTTGGTACAATATTGTACGCGCATGTGTATGTTGTAGTAGGCATCGAGCGACAAAAACGAATCTTCCTTGCATGTGGGTAGAAGATGTGGGTGAGAATGTTGGTGGAGACAATGGATTAAAGTTAGGAGGCTGGGATAATGACAAAAAAGGAAAAAGCTCAGCATGATGTTTCATTTCAACAGACAGATTTCAGATTTTATTATTTCAAAAGCAATGACTTCCCACTGTTTGACGGCATCGCCACAAACAGGTGAAAGACAGTGAAATCCATTGATGGCGTCGGCCAAACTTAATTTTAAATGCCCGAAGTTCAAGAGCCAATAAAAATAATCAGATCACATCACATGCACCAAAATACGAATTTTCTATTGCCATTTTAACGGTTGGTTAATCATTCTATCCTATCAGCCGCCCTCCCGATCACACTTTCACTCTCAGACTCTCTCAGCATTGCTTCCTTTGGTTGCCATCAAGAATAAAATAGCGCCAATAGCATTTATCGGCCAGTGACTGCCTGTTGGGTGCCTGAGGTTGCATTGACCGGCGACTGTTGTCCTCCAAAGAAAACCATCATCCAAATCCCACACACCTAGGCACATCCACAAACGCCTCAACACTCAACAGGTCTCAACGCTCAACTCACAAATTATGACGCCGCCCCCAACGCACAAGCCATTTCAAACAACGCCCACCTCCCCCAAAGCAAACCAAGCCAGCCAAGCACATCACGCCAACCACGCAAACACACCCCAATCGTCCATTGAGACATTCGACTCTGCTTCCAATACAGCGGATGCCACTATGATCAGCACGAGCAATGGCAAGAGTAGCAAGATGAAAGGTGCTGCTGTGGCGGATGTGTCGAAAATGACGAAAGGTAGGTTCTAGAAATAATGCCATTCGTCATCCTGTCGTCATTATTTTGTCATTATGTTGTCATCATTCATTATGTCATCATTGTGCTATCCTTGTGCTGTGCATGCAACAAAATAAAATTGAGCAACATTTCATTCCATGTTTCATTTCATGTTTCATTTCATTGTCATGATCCTTTCCCACACTCAAAAGATCGGCCCACCTCTCCCTCCAAACCATCACACATGCCTCATACGTCTCAAATGCCCCAAATGTCTCAAATGTCACAAATCTCCAACGCCATGGAATACGGCCTCGAAGACATGCTCCTAGGATCTCAAATGCATCCCAACTTCGACACCGTTTACACCGTCCAGAGAGAACTCATGTCGGGATCGTACGGGACGGTGTATACGGCGGTGCATAATATTAGTCGGATGGAGTATGCGGTCAAGATTGTCGATCGAGCGTGAGTTTTGAGAGGTTTTGAGAGTTTTTGAGATTTATTTCATTGTTTCTTTTCTTGTTGAGCCAATGATTCGATTGGGGTCAAAAAGTGTGCATTTATTTGTTCCAAATAGTGATACTGCCTTGATCTACACCCTGTGAATGAGGGGATAGGTTTCTGTTGTGAAAAAGATTTTCTGTCATGTTTTTTATGTCCATTGGAAGTTGATGAATTCTAGGCCATGAATATGTTTGGGGCATTTCACTCTCTCACATTGGGTTCCAAAAAAGATTCCCTTTTTGGAAAAATGAATCACATGATAGTTTCTCCCTTAGTCTTGCAACAACATCCTTTTCATTCACATGTTACCTTTGTCCTTTCTAACCCACCCAATATCCTCTACCCTCACCCCAAAGCAAACTCTCCAAAAGTGACGACGAATCCCAACTCCGCGAGGTAGAAATCCTACGATACCTCGCCTCCTCCCCCCCACTCGAACGACAATCCAGCGAAAAGAGCAAGAACTCCGACACCCTCACCTCCTCCGTCCAAAGCAACGAATCCAGCGTGGCCTTCACCCTCTCGGAAGACGAAGAGGATAAAAACGACAATGGAATCATCAACCTCATTGATTTTTACTCGGCTCCGGAAACGTATCATATGGTGATGGAATTGGCCAAGGGTGGGGATGTGTTTGATCGGTTGGCCAAGAGGAAGATTTATACGGAGAAGGATGCGAGGGATTTGGCGAGGAGGATGTTGGAGAGTATACAGTTTTTGCATGAGAGGGGGGTGGCTCATCGGGATATTAAACCGGAGGTGAGTAGATTAGAAAGTAGTGGTGTTTATGAATTGTGGCTATTGTTTTTGATTTGGTAGGATATGGAAATTTCGATTGTGTTTCTTCTATGGAAATCTCAATTGCATCCTACTCTCATCATGCCCCATTTCTTCATGGTCCACAAACCTTCCACCAACAACCCAACCCAATCCCACCAAAGAATCTCCTCCTCATGGACGAAGAAGACGACACCCAACTCAAACTCGCCGACTTCGGCTTCGCCCGCCACTTCTCCCCCCAATCCCCCGACACCTCCATGAAAACCAAATGCGGCACCCCCGCCTTCGTCCCCCCCGAACTCGTCTCCGGCTTCCCCTACGGACCCAAATGCGACATCTGGTCCGCGGGCTGCACCCTCTTCATGCTCCTCTCGGGCCGGGCCCCCTTCCGAGTCGATGGGGCCGGGGGGAAAAACGGAATGTATTACAAGATTCGCGCGGGGGATTATGTGTTTTATGATGATTATTGGGGGCATATTAGTATGGATGCGAGGAAGTTGGTGATGAGTATGATGCAGGTGGATCCGAAGGTGAGGGTGAGTGCGGCGGAGGCGCTCAAGAGTGAATGGATTTTGACGGATGGGACTATTTTGAGGAGGAGTAGTTTGGAGAAGAGTTTGAAGGAGATTATTAGTTTTAATGCGAGGAGGAAGTTGAAGGGGGCGATTAGTGCGGTTATGTATGCGGCGGGGGGGAAGTTTTGGAATATTGAACGAACGAGTATTTGGAGGGAGTGTTTGTATGATTCGGATGCGGCGGTGATTGACGAGAGTGAGAAGGGAGGGTACGAGGTTGATCAGGAGGCGGCGAGGGGTAGGGACAGTGTTCTCGCGCATCCAGTGTTTCAAGATCTGTATGAGGTGGAGAGTGAAATTAGGGCTGGGAAGCATGCGACAGTTTGCGAGGGGAGAGCTAAGGACACGGGGAAACCGTACGCGATCAAAATTGTCGATCGGGAGAATTTGACTACGGCGGATGAGGGGGCAGTGTTGAATGAAGTGGCAATGTTGAAGTCATTGCGCCATAAGCATATTGTGCCTTTGCTGGATTTTTTTGAAGATCCGGTGAGTGATGAATCGATTAGGAGGTCGATAGGCAAATTTGAAGAGTTTTTCCAATCTAAAATTTCTTTTGTTCAAATATTTCGCCTTCCTTCAGCAACGGTTTTATCTTGTCATGTACAAATGCAACGGAGGGGATGTCCTAGATAGGATAGCCAGCATCAAGAGATATTCTGAAAAAGATGCCAGAGAATTCTCAAAGGGATTATTGGAGGGGATTGAATTCATTCACAGAAGAGGGATCGCTCACCGAGATCTAAAGGTGAGACATTAAAGCACTTGTTTTTATGCCAATGAATGAAATTGGTTCATTAGAAATAATTCGCAAGTCAAGGGAGACTTTTTTGTTGGATCTGCTTGTTTGAACCCCGAATGAAAATGTGCTTTACTCAAAATAAAACCTGTTTTCCGTATGTCCCCCAATATCAGCCACAAAATCTTTTGCTCGAGGTAAGATCGTAGAATAGTCATTTGTTTCGTTTAAATTACTCGCCCATTCCCCTCACTGATGATGATTTCTGTCGTTTTACGATACCAAAAAGAATGATGCTGATAACGTATCACTTAAGATATGCGATTTTGGCTATGCCAAACGAGTCCACATGCCCCAATCAATGACAACTTTGTGTGGATCACCTCATTATGTGGCACCTGAATTATTAAAGAATCATCCCTACGACGAGTCAGCGGATATGTGGAGTGTAGGCGTCATTATTTACTTTTTGTTGGTCGGTTACTTGGTGAGTTTTATTATGAATGATCAATTTCTTTTTTGCTAGGCCGTTGGTCTCCATATCCATCTAATGCCATGCAACAAACGGACAAATTTTCGCAATCACACCAGCCGTTCTACTCAAAAGACCAACGAGAATTATTCCAACTCATCCGCCTAGGCAAGTTCCGCTACGACAGCAAGTACTGGGCCAACATCTCCGACGAGGCCAAATCCCTCATCAATCGCCTCCTCGAAGTCGATCCCACCCACCGCGAAACTGCCACTCAAGGTCTGCAATGCGATTGGATCAATAAAGTCGAAGATGTTCAATTGGAAGACCATAAGCTGGAGAATACTCAGACGGTGATTGTAAAGGAACGGAGGCGGTTGAAGAGTGTGGTCAGGGCAGTGCAGTGGGCGAGGAAGAGTAAGACTATTTCGAGTATTTCGAGTTTTTCGAGTAGTTCTTCCAGCTAGTAAGAGGAGTGGTGATGTGGGAATGAAAAGGGTTTTGTTGAGTTTTGAACAAGAACACGAATGTTCTGTATAATTGCCTTATCACATAATTACAGGCTTCACAATTGCCATTCACATCCTTAGGTGCCTTCAATGTAAATTAAAATTGAGAAAAACTGTCACTTCCAACGGCATTGTTTTCATGGGGGTTCTGATTCACACCCATTCTCATGTCTAGTTTGTTCATCTCAATTGATTTGATTTGAAATTTTTTGTTTAGTTGCCGTAAGTGTCTAACATGAAGGGTGGGATGGAGGTCCTTGGAAATAATATTTTGTCTCGTATAGCCAATTTCCTTGAAGTGAGAGCAGAAGAACATTCTGTTAATGATTTTTTTCCTGGATCAACATTTCAACAGCTTCATGTGACATGTTATTACTGCTTGATTCGTGCAAAAACATGATCACTTCAGTTGTTAATGTTATTTTTTCCTAAAATTATTTTGATCCCTAAAACAGACTAATAACAAGAAGTGAATAAAATACACTAAAATTTAGTTTCCTTGTCAGTAGGGCTAAGCCAATGTGTGTGCCTTGTATCTAAATCCTAGATGAATGATCAACCACATTTCACAAAAAAGTCATTCAGGAGCCTTTCACTTCCAACAAATGACACTGTATGTAACCACACTGTTGACTGGAAAGGGTTTTCCAGTCACACCTTTCTGGTTGTGAACGAGTGCGTGTGGTTGCATTTGTGTCCGCTCAAGTGAGAAAAAAAGTAAAAACTAAAGGTACACCAAAGGTTTTTACTATATTTTCTCATGCATGCGGACACAAATTGATTTCTTGTTCATCCATCCCATGTTGTCTGCATGAAAAATGATTCATTAGTGCTGATATTTATTTTAAACCTTAGAGGTGTTGAACCAACTGTGACACAACATGGTGAAACAATAGAGCAAACCTAAGATCAAAAGAAAACATTTCCAAATCATTGTGAGTTTTTCTTTCAATGAAAAAATGGCAAAGGATTTTGACAGTATGATATCACAATGACAGTATTATATTCAAAAAATTAGTGGTCATACTTCCTTGAAGATATTCCAAATCCATTTTCAGAAACCAGCTACTATTCTGAAGGTTGCGAACAAAATATTCAGTTCAGAAAAACAACATAAATGATGGGTCTCTATTTGTTTTGGTGGTATTTTGAACACTGATTTATTGGCTTCAAGGTGAGTCAATTTTTGTGTTCTGCATAGGTACTACATACTTCAGTTTTCTTCTATTTGTAAATGAAATGTGTTTTTGTCATATTTTAAACAGTTATACAAATATTCTTGTTGTCTTTTGTTTGTACCGATAGTATTATTTGAATATGAACAATTGATGTGTTTGTGGTTGGCCTATTTTGTAACAATATTGATGAGGTTTTTTGAATATTTTCATTGTAGTAACCTGAAAGATCTTCCCAGCTATTTTATTTTGTATATGCTGTATAAATCAACTTATTTCAATGTATTTTGTTTTTGTGCAAGTATGTGTCTGAGTGATGCGATCTATGCTCTGACATTACTCTTTTATGGTACAAATCTCACATTTTCATGACACATGGTTCAATTAACATAGTTATGTATTATCTTCAATTTTACAGTCCTTTGTATATGTATGCACATTTATTATTATGGTGGTTCCATTTTACTTGTCTGTTTAACATGCTGTGTGACTGCTTCTTTTCTTACCTTCTGAAGGCGCATGTCCAATCAATGCAAAAGATTGGAATTTTCCTAGCAATCAAATGAATGTTTCTTTCAACACCAACAAATAAAGAAACTCTAATAAAATATACTTACCCTTCTTACCCATTTATATTTTCTAAATCCTAAAAAGGGCAGCTAATATACCAAAGTATGTGTGTTCTAACATATTACTGTTACAACCAATTTGATGTTTCAACCATTCATCTGGTACATACTTGTAATTTGTGATACTTTTATGAATGACTCTGAATAATCATCCAACAACTTATTTTATGGCTAACATGATATATTTATTGCTTTCTGTTCATTTTTGTTTCTGTTTTAGTAATGCATAAATATATTTTACCTTTTTTCTAGATACTTCTTCTTCTTGTCTACTTTTTTAAAGCTTTTTGCATGCCTTCTTTCATCTTGTTTTTAACATTTTTTGCATCTATTATCAAAGGTCCTTTTGTTTTATTGATCAATGTATATATTTTTTAGTGTGTTTGTTTTTGGTCTATTTTTGTATTTGGTAGGTTCTTTTGTAAGCTTTTTATAGATGTATTCAAAAATACTTTCAAAGACTGTTAAATGTACTTGTAATGATTGTCATGTATTTTGAACTCTTTAATATCAATTGTAGAGATTCATGTTTAGTAGTCTTTGTTGATTGCAGTGTATAGTTTTAAAGGTTTTCTGTTGCAGACTATGGGTTTACTTGTTCTAGTATGAGCTTCATCATTCATAAGCCTATGAATATTTTTGTGCTTCTCTTTTTACTGCTACAAATCCTATAACAGTTCTTGAATTACTTATTTTGTATCATTATTTGAAATCAATATTAACAGAGCCAGGTCCCAAGGTAAAAATCTAAAATTATTGTTTTTCACACACTGAAATAATAAATTGATGCTAAAATTAAAAGCCAGAAAAACACAGAAAAAAAACAAAAAACATGTTGGTGGAATATGATCATGATATAGGATTCAAGCTACCCAGACAAGGTCAAGCAATTATTGACGTTAGAAGTTTTATCTTCAAAGACAATGAGCTCAAAAATATAACTGTGAGTACTACTGGTAATTTGCTTAGACTGTATTTACTTTTTTATCATGTGTTGTGATGTATCTAAAATAGCTACTAGTACAACTATTTTCATAAATCCATTCTCATCCCTTTCTTTTCTACTACACTGTCATATAATCTCTAAGCAATTGTATGCACTCAATTTTGTTAAAAACTATTTTCCTCTCTAATAAATTTAGGACTCCTGTTTGGCACAGAGATAATAGTTTTAGTTGAAATCACAAGTTACAAAATACTAAATCTGATGACACTAATGGACTTTATTTGTCCTTTTAAATGACTATATATGTGCAAAACTAGCAACAATAATGGAGGAAAGTGTTCTTGCTCTAGTTACAAATATTTTATTATATTTATCTAGTTTCTAGTTGTAAGATTTTAAAAAAGTTACTTTTGAAGGTAAATTATGGTTAGTTGAAAGTGAAAGAAATGTAGATGAAAGTGAAATTTCACTTTTTGGTTGTACTTAAAACAAGTTATTTGGTAACTTTGGTATTTAATTTATGGCTCTAGAGATCATTTGCAAACTATGTATGAAGAGGGATGATTCACAATACTGGATAGTTCATGATCAATCAGCTCTTTGCAACAAGCAATGCTGTATTGGTTATAGTGTGTAGTCCATTCAGTTTTATTTAGCAAGACAATGTTAAGAATAACAAAGAGTTTAATGGAAAAAAATGCATTATCTGGCAACTATGTGTAAGTTATATTTAATTATCATGAACAAGTTAAAAATTCCTCTAGGGATTGCTGGAAATGCAAATCCCATGACCATGATCTTTCAGGAAAAGTTTCCTTGGCAGGAGCTATTGATTGGATTTTCTTGCCAAAATAATGGTTTAAGATTTTTTTATTTTTTTTTCACAAAAGACAAAACTGACTATCATTTTTCAAACTAATAAACTGAATATGAATTACTTAATCTTTGTATCAACAGATGTCAATATCAACAATCAACAGTTATCAAAAGGAGAAAAACTGACTACATCAAACAATACAGACAAAATTATTTGATTCTTTGATACAACTTGTACAATACTACACAACACTTGTTGAAAGCATTGTATTGGAATACTTTTTCAAATAGTCATATATTTTTTAACAGAAAGTTTTTGATCTTATCTACAACCTACTTACA
This sequence comes from Thalassiosira livingstoniorum, assembly GCA_036939595.1. Lineage (NCBI taxonomy): Eukaryota > Bacillariophyta > Thalassiosirophyceae > Thalassiosirales > Thalassiosiraceae > Thalassiosira > Thalassiosira livingstoniorum. The sequence goes on from JALLOT010000988.1 coordinate 18,302, forward strand.
GCTGCATTAATATACTGTTTGATGATTTTTTGTTCTCTCTTATATGAATTCATGGTATCAATCATGTTGTTTAGTGTGTGTTTCTCCTAATTTTTATATTTTACTACCCTTTCATTTGATATCTGAATAGCTTTTAGGTAAGCTGGATATTGTTTTGAATACCTCATTTGAATTTGGAATTTTATTTAGCTTTAGTATGTGCTTTTGTAGAGTTATTTTTGTTTTTTGTTGTCTTTTGTGGTTCTTTTTTTGGAGACTCTTTGATTTGATTCATGGATTTGAGGGAAGCGTTTTGTATGGAGGGACAGTTTTTCTAGTACACAAGGGGAAGCTAGAATGGTTCAAAAGCTGGAACCAATGCTTGGAACAACAAACAACAACATAGCAATAACTCTAGCAAAGTTAGGTCTCCTGGTAGAGAGCACAAATAAGACAAATATCATATTAATTTGATCATTTCAAGCTCACTTTTAACCCTCAGCTTTCTGTTCTGTGTCAAAGAATTTATAATTTATTATGAATAAGCAGTGTAATTACCCACCTACTATACCTGGAAAAATGTAATACTGGTGATAAATATTGGTACCAGTAGCTATTTTTGAGTATGTGATGAGTGGATGATATCCATTGAAGATTTATTCTTTTGATATATCAAGAAAGCCTTTCTATCTCTAGTTACTATTTCTTTTTTGTTTTTCTCATGATATTTATTATGATGTTGGACAAAAGAGGGAGAAAAAAGGCATTGTGAATTCATTTTCATGATTTTAAGAAGTAACTACTCAATTTATCTATATTGGCTGTGAAATTTGTTACTTTAACAAAAAAATTAAAAACTAAAAAAAAATTCAGTTTAACGTCTCCTTCTTCTTGACTGGAACATGTGAACAACAACCATGAGGCTCTGCAGTTCAATCCTTATCAGAAAACATTGGGGTTTGGAGGGTGTAGAGACCAGCGTCTCTCTCTGGTGTATGATCTTGTAGTATCAGTGAAAACCACTCTGTAAAATGACAACAGTTCAATTCTTGAAGGGAAAATTATGTATGAATATTTGTCTTCTGATCTAAATCTTCTGATTCTACCTCTGATTTTGATTCTTGCATGACAAAGAAGTGAAATTATGATGAAACAAAAACAGTGACTGACAGTGTTCCTGTTGTCTCTAAAAAGAAGTTTACCCTTGATGTAAACAGAAGGGGTACAAAGTAGGAAATTGATTCTCAAAAGCTAGAAAATGACCATCAGAAGAAACTCATATATAAAAATGATATTAAAAAATCATTTCTATGAGCTTCTATCTTCATCCAAGCTGCTTGGAATTTTCAGGAAACCCAAAAATGATCAAGTACATCAGATATCAAAAAATGCAAACAGTTTTATTTTTAGGGTTTTTAGTCTACGTACCAGTTTACACTTGAGCAATAATAATCAAAAAAGGCTTCTCTATTGAAAACCCATTAATGATTTTTTGCAACTGTTGAAAAGAGCAAATGGGGTCAAAGATAGTGTACAAATCAATGTGACCATTTGGGGCGTTGAAATGAGCCACTGTGTCACCTCTAAAAGAGAACTTAGCAAATGTTAACACCACAGAAGCAATTTTCAAATGTAGTTGTAGCTGCTGGGCAAAGGCTTCACAGCCTTTTTTAATGTTTTTACAATGTCTTTTAAAAGGTGTTGTTTGCATACTATAATGCTGTAAGGGCAACTAGACATATGGTTCCTAATCAATATTATTTAATTAACTAGTGTAGATATTATGTTTGAAAAGGAGGAGGCAGCAACTACATATGGGTCATTCTGTACTTACTTGCCTCCTCTTGTAATATAAAAATAAAATGGAAGAAATGTACCTCTCCAATGCAAACAATGATAGCAACACTTATTACCTACCTCATTATGATCAATGATCTTGTATTGCTGAGGTTGTTGGCTTATTGCTCAGCTTCCTTGAGGTAATGTCATTGCTGGCTGTTGGATCATGTTCTATGACAAGTTCAGATGTTGTTTTGAATGACAATAATAATAATAATAATAATAATAATAATAATAATAATAATAATAATAATAATA
>JALLOT010000989.1:0-16657 GCA_036939595.1 Thalassiosira livingstoniorum
CAGGCTAGAACTAACTACTGTCCCAGAAAAATCTACAACTTTGTTTTAGTTTGATCTTGTAAAATGTCTGTGTCAAACAAAGGAAATAATATCAATTCAAATATATTGAATTTCACATAATTCTTAGAAATTTTGAAACAGAACCATCACTAAAAATATAAATGATACAGATTAAGTACAAGTGCAAATTTAAAAGTAAAGCTTCCACTGCAATAAACATAACCATTCAATTTAATTCCATTTAAATTAAAATAAATGTGCAAGCAATAGCAGTAATAACAACACAAGCAATGATACTAATTACTGCTATTTTTTATGATAATTTACAAGTTTAATCTTTACATTGCAACTTGCTACTTCTAACATGCATTTTACAACTTGAAACTGACATTAATGTTTACTGACCTCAAAAACAAGTATCAATTTGAGCTTATGGTCAGAAGTACCTATAATTTTAACTGCATCATGACAAATGTAGTTGAGTGACATCTATATTTTGAATGTAAGTAGAATTACAACTTCAGCTACTACCTATTGAAGCCATTTACAATTAGTGCAACTTCTAGGGTAATTAAAGCTAAAAATCAGAATAAAAAATAAAATAAAGTATGAAATGATGTACTACCTGATAAAGTAGCCATTAAACCAAAATTTGAAATCTAAGTGACTTCAAATGGACACTACAGTCAAATCAGCAGTATAAAATGCTACTGCGTTTGCACGTCATATTACAATCACCAAAAAATATTATTCTTTTCTTTGTTTGATTTAACAAAGTGCATAATGTCAATACTTGGATTAGCACTAAATTACATTGTGTGAACACAATTTCAATTGAAAATAGTATTAAAACATGCATTGCAAGTTGCAACTCAAAATCCAGTAATAAATTTAAATTATTGTTTCAAGTTTTGAATAACTCATGCAGTTTCAATAGCAATTAAAATATTTTTATTTTTGGTGGGACTTAGTGATGTGAGGTACATACAAAGCAGCAACTTGCTAAGATTTGAGTATTTGTGATAAGTACACTTTTTGCTTGAAATGACACTCTAATGTTAATTTTTATTTTCAAATAAGAGCAAAATTACAAGTTTTAGACTGCATTTTAGTTGTGAACTTTAAAATATTGTTTGTACTCATTTTACTCACTTCCAAATATTTTTCTGTAGGCTGTTGTATTTTTCAATTCTAGATGAAGTTATCATGATGATAACACAACACTTTCTTTTGACTTTTTGTTGTTGCATGATTTTTTAGCTTTCCCATTAATTTTTTTTTACACATTAAACAAGAACCTTGATGGGTTTAGCGCTATGGGTTGGTTGAGCAACCCATACCAAAATAAGGCTGAACATGGGGAGAGTAAGCTGACAGACATGACACGTGTTGTCTCATCATCAAAGATCTTTTACTGATTCCCAAGTATGTTGTAGAGTGAAAAAAAAGCTTTCTATTACTATTGATCCCATGTATTTCAAGTAGGTCAGAGCTCAACAACTTCATTGGCAGGCCAGAACAGATGTTCCAGCCAATGACAGGTGCCAATGTAATTGAAACACTAGGTAAATGCTAACAAAACTGAAAAAAATCAGAAGGCACATACGTACAATAATGCAAAAATAAGGTGCATTATTTGGATAATAGTACTATTAACATACCGTATTATCAAGCATTGACTGTACATTTACGTAGTTATCTACACCTAAACCTACCTAAACTCTACTCTATCTACTACACAGCCAGTTCTTCATTTTCAGTTTTTTTTTTTTTTCACAATTCAAATCATTTCATAATATCAAAAGTAGGGCAACCCCAACACCATGCCAAATCACAGTCAAAATCAAAATTGTTCAATTCCCATTGACACCAAATGGGAATCTTTGCTATTTGGTCTTCAAATGAAGGTTTCCCTCAACTGGTGCGACGGACCAGGATGCAACACCACAGAAGTGCAGCCTGGTTTAATTGCAGGAGTTGATTTCAAAGCTGATGGAGGCAAATATTTCACCCTGGCCCTCAACAACAAGGATGAAAGATATTAAATGAGGTATGATGTAGTTTATCTTTACACCAACAATGAAAACAGTTCAAACTTTCATCTTCCAATTGACCCAGTTTCAAATCCAGAGAATGAAACTGTTACAGTGCAGAAGCATTGCAGGGGGGTGCTGGTCACCATACGTGTTGCTGCCTCAATCCATCTACTTTGGATGACATCCACATCAATTGAGTTGGGAATGGTAAGTATGTACTTTTTGCGAATTATTTAAATGAGTTTTGCATTAACAGTGTTCACATTCTTAACAGTTATTCCAGACTTGTTGCCAAGATGTGCAGCCATTGATGAGGAAAGCGAAGGCAAAGAGGAATAAGAGCTACCCCTTATTTACAACATGACTGCAACAAAAGACTGGCGTCAATGCAGAATAACAGGAATTGTCTGTTCTATTGAACCTGTTGAGTACACAGGTGAGCACAAATTTGCTACCCCAAATTTCATCTTGGAAGATATTGAGTCATTAAAAGACTCTCAAGGTGTGATTTGGTATCACAAGGTGGAAGAATGGCTACTTCCTGTTGTGAATGGAGTGCCATTTTTCAAATTTATGGCTGTGCAAATGCGGAACTACATGCTTCATTGCATGCGTTCCTTGAATTACAAGCCATGCTATTTTGACCCAAAAAATGCCAATGAACCTCAAGTGATTACTTCTGATCAAGTTGCCTGATTCATTGGCTGCCATATGGAAAGGATGTTTCATGGCTACCCCAGAATTGCACACACGTGGGACACAAGAGAATCCTTGAATGCAGTTCCATTGTATAAGGAGACAATGACCAAGGACTGCTACATGGATTTGCATCAATGTTTTCATTTCATGAATGATTGGAAAGACAGAACTGCCACAATGTTGGATAACATCTATGATGATGCTAAATTCTGCCTGTTGGAAGGAAAATCCAAGCATCAAACCAAGTATGGTGATGCCGAGGGTGTGTTATGCCAAATGTAGCGTGAGGCCATCAACACAGGACAATGGTTCACGGCAGACAAAAGCTGTATTGCAGGATGGCTTCATTCCTCCATGACCATTGGTCAAGATCCAAAACCCATTAGAGCTGGATATACTCTACACACAATGTATATAATTGAAGGTGATTTGGTCACCTACAAGGTCTTTGCTTGTGCCTATGGCAGTAAGACTGACAAAGACCTTTCAAAGGTGCCAGCACTCATATTGCCTACACACAGAAGTGGATCAATCTATTTGACTTGATGCTGGAGCTGTACAGAGGTAAGAACCCCATTCATAAACATTTTTCTATTTCAAACTTTATCTAACTAATGTTTGCAACAATCTTCCAGGAAAAGGCCATGGTTTCACCTGTTATTCAGCCTACACGGGTGACATCATGGCACAGATTGTTTGCAAAGAATGGAAGATGAACATAGTCAGGACTGTCCAGTGTAATAGAGTTGGGTGCAAAGAAATAGGATGAAAAAAAAAACGATTGGAAAAGGAAGTTATAAAAGTTTTTCTTGGCATCACAAGGTCCTGGCACTCTGTTTTACAATCCAGACCAACAACAACTATGTAAACTCTCTGTGTAAATTTCTCAGACCTGAAAGGATCCCTGTTGGTCTCTTCTGCAAGAAGCAGAACTCCAGAGGAAGAAGGCTGGAGCAATTGGCAAGTCCAGTAGTACCCTGCCTGGCACAGCAGCAGAAGCACTTACTGACATTTCACCAGTTTGACAAGGGAAATGGGGCCAAGACTGAGTATGAGCTTATAATCAAAGCATGGCCATGGGTGGGCACCTCAAGTTGAGTTGAAATGCTTCAACATTGGGCTCTGCAATACTTACCTATGTCATCTACAAGGCCCAATGCAAGACCCTCATGCCTCTTCATCATGTCATGGGGCAGCAAGAGGCTTTTATTGAAGCAACTCACTATTGGTGACAGCAGGGTCCTGCAATCTTTCTGAAAGATTCTGTACATCTAGAACTATCCTATGACCTGACTCATGCTTTTGTAACTGGAAGTGGCTGCAAGATCAGATCTGATGCCAAAGGTTTCATCTTGGGAAGGAATTTTACCCGTGCTGCAACAACCGCACCAAGTACCACTCTCAGCCACAGTGTTACCCACCAGTCCCATCCAATTGCAACTCCTGGTTAATGCAAGTACACTGATTGTCCTGGATGTCTAGTGCAAAATGTGGTCAGACCAAGGCCTCTACAGACCCATATGCATTGTCTTGAGTGTATCCATCATTTTGAATGCACTGTATATTTGTGCAAGTCTCACAACTCAAAGAGGGAAGGAATTTTGAGCTGTCACCAAAGATTCCATGAAAACATGTTTCAGTGTCCTTCAGGGTCTGCACCCATTGTTAACAATAGTAGTAACAACTAGTTTGTTAGTTTGTAGCTATTATTTTTCATCACTGACATTGCTGTAACACGTAGCAAATAACATAGGTACAATACTTACTATCTTTAGAACAAGTGGTATGATGCTAAGGAGGTGATCAGCTTGGTCTTGATGTAGGTTCAGTGATGTAATATTTTTTGTTTCTTGTTGATGGGCAAATGGTTGCAGGTCAATGTTTCCAAAGCAAGAAGGACAAAAAAGTGCATATAACTTTCATACATGTAGTTTAGTATGGGTACATCGGTGTATTATATATACTGTATGATAATATTATGTAAATATAGGTACTTCTAAAAAATAATAAAAAAATACAACAAATCAGTAGCATCAATCCTGTGAAATTCTTCTCTGGTGATTGTCATGTTTCATTCACAGCTACTAAAGTATAAAAATATTGTCCCTCTTGTCATTGGTTCTGGTGTTTTGTTTTCCCTATGGCTTTGTCAAGTTCATGAAAGCCAAATTACACTGTGCAGACACTGGTCAGATTTGAAGCGTTGTAGTTGCAATAGTTGTCACCTCATTTTTGTAATGACATGAGAGACCTTCTCTGATGCTAGTTGCTCCTCTTTCTCCTTCAAAGGAGGATAGTTTGAGCAAAGAAGACTTGTCCCATTGCTTGTCAACCCCCATCTCCCATGAAATGGAGGCATCGACATGACAGATTTAAACGCGGATTGCATCAGCTCTTGTGTAATAACACCCCCTTCCAATACAGTGGATGACAGCTATACTGACACTGGGGCACACTGGTTTGCTTTTTTGATGTCCTGTTAGATGGTAGTCTTGATGCTGGAAGGGATTGCAGAGGTGACATCTTGTCGTGACAAGAGTTTGTCTGTTACGTTGTTATTTTTTTAAGGGAAAGCTGAACCACGAATAACCTTTTGCTGTTTCAATGTCTCTATGGAAAATTTGCTCTTCCGTGGTGATGGAGGCTGGCCGGGGGATGGTGTTAAAATTCCAAAAATCTCAACATGTTTTGGGCGCTAAATGAATTTTTAGCTTTGCATCACCATTGGTGTGCTAGAATGTCCATGAGAGGTCTGGCCAACTCAGTCTTCTCTCATGGCCCAAAATATTTTGAAAAATAAAAGTAAATTAGTCAGTTAAAGTATGGGGCTATGGTACGATAGATTCCCGCAAATCACAATTGAAATGGTGACGTCAAGAACAGATGGAAACAATTTCTTGCTCATTCTCATTCCTCGACATTCTTTCCCAGATGATGCTCGAAGCCATTCAAGGTATTTCGTTAAATGACATTTGATGTTTTAGATGACGTGTGTTTCAAATGAGAATCCCGTTAAATAAAATTCCATGTCATTTCTAAGATGATCTCCAGCAGATGGCTGAGTCCCGTTATTGTCTACTTAGGAATAGTATTGATATACTTCAACCTTCTTTGTGAGCAGTTTTCATCTGCTTAATAAAGGATGTGCCTGGAGGTGCACGAATAACTTTCTCATCTGATGGCACCATGTAGAGACCGTAGAGACGGAAGGAGAGCATGGAAGAGAGAAGAGAGGAGATAGAGACATGACACAACCGACACATAAAAAGAGATCTGCTGATTGTCTGCTGAAAACTTTCACCACCTAATACACTTAGACCAACATCGACCCACCAACCAAACATCATTTTACATCCACTAATTGCGAAAAACAGGAAACTGATTTGGTGCAAATCAAGTGAAAAGTCTGGTGTGAAATACAACTAAAGTGCTACGGGCTCTCAATTGTCTTTATTCGATTGCTTACTTTGTTCATAAACAGAGGCAACTCTCTGCACACAACAATGGCAGCGCACCATGAGCATGCACACGGAGGGGAAAGCAGTGTGAAAAAGCAGTCTACGGAAGAGAAAAAAACTGCCGCCGATGTCAATGGGATCGAACATGAAGAAAACGCTGAAGGAATTCATTTGGGAAGAGTTATCTACGTTTTTGAAACTGCTGAGGCAGGCACATCATGTGATACTGACAACGGAAACTCCTCAGCCAAAACAAGTGCTGAAGTGTCAGCGTCACCAAAATCCTTCAATCGAAGTGGATCTATGTCCTCCGTTACTAATAGCGTCGTTACCCCCGCTGAAATGCTAAGAGAGACAAAGAATGATGCAGTTAATGCAGTCCATCAACAAAGTAGGCAGGGGCAAAATTCATATCATTCCATCGAAAGAATATTTCGCCCGGCACCCTTTTACTACTACGTTGATCGTTCTCGAGAAGCGACTAACGATTCAATATGCTCGAGTAATTTCCCGAACACTTTTGTATATAAAATGCATGAAATTTTGAGTCGAAAAGAGTTGGAAGGCATCGTATGCTGGTCAGGACACGGACGCGCTTGGAAGATTATCGATGTAAACCTGTTTCAGAATAAAGTGCTACCTCAGTTTTTCAGCGCAAGAAAGCTCTCTTCGTTTTTTCGTAGTGTTAGAGGGTGGGGATTCAAGAAGTAAGCAATTATGTTTTATTTTGACTTTGTGTGATTTTGATTTCTGAGCACTCGAACTAAAGGTTATTCATTTTCAAATCCTATGCTGTGGCTCGAACAATTTTAATTATCTTTCTAAAGAATGAAAAATGGCCAAGATTGCGGTGCTTTTTACAATGAGTTCTTTTTGAGAGGGTTACCCCAATTGAGTGCCAGAATGACAAGGAAGAAAAGTGAAGAAACAAATATGATAATGAGCACAGGGTTTGAGCCAGATTTGGCTCAAATAAGTCTAATCCATCCTCTTCCCTCTCTCAAAGATGAGAATTTTCACAGCCAACTAAGCAACACCTTTCCAAGAGTTACAAATGAATCTGAAGCTATTGTGCCATCAACTGATAACTTGGAAATTCAACTCCGCAGTAATTCTATCAATCAAACAATGAATGCCAAAAGTAGTGCAATTCATCCTACTCCACGGATTGAGGGAAATATATCACGTTGTCACATGACACTACAAAACCCTGCACAAAATCAACAGCAGAGTGGAATGTACGTCGCGATTGGAGCTTCGAATCACATTCAACATCAATATCCTCAGTTTCAAAGTGTCCAACCACAGAATCACCAGGTCCAAAACTGTTTGCAAACTCTCAGCGTAGGCCATTCTTTTCTTGAAGGCATTTTACTGAGCTTTGGGATTAATGCGCCCCATTCTTCCGGTGACAGCGCAATGAGGACAATTTGCGGAATCGCCTTGGCCGGCGTGGGTTGTGTAGAGCCCGGAGTGAATCAAACAGATACTGGTGCCCAGTACACACGATCTTGCGTACAACCGCCATCATATCAGCTTCTACAGCATTTGTCGTCCCTTGTTAAGACTGATTCTGGAAATATAGTCACCATTTTGCTGGAGGCTTTTGCTTTGGGATGCTGCTATGGAGCGGGCAATGCTATCATGAATGATAGCAGGAGTTAAGCTGAACGTTACTGCGGAAGTGGGTTCCCGAGATATTTTAGTTTAACGAATTTGGGGCGGCTGACTATTTTGTTTTCAAAGAACTGATGCAAATTGCGCTAAGTCAAAAGTGTACGATAACACCTCACAAACCAAAAACATGTTGATTTATTTAGTAGTTTTACAACAACATGAAATGTCCGGTTGAAACAAATAATAGATCGTCAAAAACAACGCTCTCTGTTATTGCCGCTCTGTCTTTGACTCAAATTGCTACTATCCTGCACAACAAGAAAACTAATGTAATGAAAAATTATTAAGATTTAACAAATAATCTATTTCTTTTCTCCTTTGTCGTCTTTCTTCTCTTCGAAATCGGCATCGACAGTGTTATCTTCCTTCTTTTCGTCTGCGGCTTCACCCCCGGCTTCTCCAGCTTCTCCGGCTGCTTGTTGCTGTCCATAAACTGCTTGACCGATTTTAAGACTCGCTTGGTTGAGAGCCTCTGTCTTTGCCTTTAGTTCATCAAGCTCGTCACTGTCTTTGACCAACCTGGCTTCTTCGATTGCCTTCTCAACTTCCTTTTTCACATCCTCGCTCAGTTTCTCACCGTGCTCCTTCAAACTCTTCTCAGTGCTGTAAATGAGCGAGTCGATTTCATTCTTGGATTCTATCACTTGCTTCTTCTTCGCGTCTGCTTCAGCATTAACTTCTGCATCTCTGACCATGCGCTCAATATCATCATCGGACAAACCACCACATGACTTGATCACAATATTTTGCTCCTTTCCAGTTCCCTTGTCCTTAGCTGATACATTGAGGATACCATCAGCATCAATGTCGAAAGACACCTCAATTTGTGGCACGCCACGTGGGGCAGGTGGGATTCCAACCAAGTCGAATTCTCCCAAATTCTTGTTGTCTGCTGCCATCTCACGTTCTCCTTGCATAACCTTGATTTGCACTTGTGGTTGATTATCCACAGCCGTTGAGAACGTCTGTTGTTTCTTCGTAGGAATTGTAGTGTTACGGGGGATCAGCTTGGTCATAACTCCACCCAACGTTTCAATACCAAGAGAAAGAGGAGTGACATCCAACAAAAGAATATCCTTCACATCTCCCTTAAGCACACCTCCTTGGATGGCAGCTCCCATAGCCACAACCTCATCGGGATTGACTCCTCGCGATGGTTTCTTGCCAAAGAATTTCTCAACTGTTTCTTGAACTTTTGGCATACGTGTCATACCTCCAACAAGAATGACCTCATGGATTTCTGATTTGGAAACATCGGCGTCTTTCATGCATTTATTGCATGGATCTACAGTTTTCTCCACAAGTTCTGAGACCATGTTCTCGAATTGGGCTTTGGTGACTTTGATATTAAGATGCTTTGGTCCACTTGCATCGGCAGTGATGAAAGGAAGAGAAACATCAGTTTGTGCAAGACCATCCAATTCACGTTTGGCCTTCTCAGCTGCCTCACGTAATCGCTGCATTGCCAAGTTGTCGCCAGAGAGGTCAATACCAGAATCTTGCTTAAATTGCTTCAACAAATATTCAAGCAATTCTTCATCGAAATCTTCACCTCCAAGCATAGTGTTTCCATTCGTGGCTTTCACTTCAAACACTCCCCCCGAAATTTCCAAAATGGACACATCAAAAGTACCACCACCAAGATCGAACACAGCAATTGTCTTTCCATCGGCCTTATCCATACCATACGCCAATGCAGCAGCTGTAGGCTCGTTAATGATACGAAGAACTTCCAACCCAGCAATCTTTCCCGCATCCTTCGTAGCCTGACGCTGAGAATCATTGAAGTATGCAGGAACAGTAATCACAGCCTTTGAAACATCCCGTCCCAAAAATCCCTCCGCTGTCTCCTTCATCTTACCCAACACCATAGAACCAATCTGCGAAGGGCTAAATTTCGTCCCCCTCGCTTCCACCCACGCATCATCATTGTTGTCTGATTTCACAATCTTGTAAGGGACGAGGTTTTGAATGTCCTTCACTTCTTTGTCGGAGAAGGATCGGCCGATGAGACGTTTGACTGCGTAGAAGGTGTTTTCGGGGTTGGTAACGGCTTGGCGTTTGGCGGCCATGCCGACGAGACGGGCGGAGTCATCGGTGACGGCGACAACCGAGGGAGTTGTTCTTGCTCCCTCTGAGTTTTCGATGACACGGGCGTTTCTACCTTCCTAATTTTTTCGTGTCGAGAGATGATTTTTGATGTGGAGTTGGTGAGTTAGAAAATTAAAACAGATTGCTGTCAGATGCCATTGAAAAAACAAACATAACTGTCCGCAATATTTTCCCCCAGCTGCAAACGCACGCCAGATAATCAACGCACCATTATTGCCACACATGAGTTAGTAGTACCCAAATCAATTCCAATCACATCTCCAGCATCAGTGCTCCTCCATCTCGGTTGAGGCGATGCAAAGGAGGACGCATAAATTCCACCAAACGCTGATTTTGATGCAGTGGATTGGGTGAGGGAGGGAAGCAGTCTGCTTGTGGAGGCGGTAACGCCTCGTCGAAGGCCAAGTTGGAGTGCCATTGTTGTTGCTAATTATTGTTTTTTTGTTGGTTGCGAAATTTTCTTTGGCTGTTATTTTTGGGCTATTGTGAAAAAAATAAAGATTGGCAGAATGCGGGAGTGTTCGGGATCCTTCGTTGGGGAGTTAGTTGGGAGCACTCCCAAGTTCTATTGTACTTAAGTATTGTACTAGTTGGGAGTTGGTTGGCCGAGGTTGAGAGTTGTTGTCACAGATTTTCGCCACGCAGGCGCTGGGCGCTGCGCTGTTGCGTGTTCTTTTCATCTCTTTTGAACGGAGATTTTTTGAGAGAGCGACTGTTGAGAGCTTAGTATGGTAAGAGAGCAAGTAAGAGAAGATTTTTGCCCTTTTAGCAGCTTTTTGTGTTTTGTGCCGAAGCACGTCGAAGATTTCGAAAGATTTGTGTGGATCTTGTGGATTGGCATAGAAAAGGTCCGTCCTTCGCTACACTAAAAATTATCAATAATATCTTTTTTTCGATTGGGTGTGACTTCCTCCGTGTCCCAATTTGTTCTTTTTAAATTTTTTGAATTGTTGTTGATGTTTTGATGATGATGTTTGATGATAATCCCACCTTTGATCGACTTACAATTTTTAGAGAAAGTATCATCAAAAAGTTTCCACATTTTTAAAAAGAGACCACAGCAATGAAAATATTTTGAAAATATATCATGCAAAAAATGAAGAAAACAGCATTTGTGATACTTTATTATCTAAAAATCAAAATCAAGTTTGTAATTCATTTTGAGAAGATGATATATTTTTGCTCTATTGCTCTAGTAAACATGCCAGAAAACTTAACAAAAATATGTTAACAAAGTCTACATGCACAATCATGGCCTGAAAAGTGAAAACTAGTGAAATATGGTTTTAAAATGGTCTGATCTGATTTAGATCAAAGTTTACTTTATTTATTCCACAGTGTTCATGGTATCTAGGCTATCCCCTGGGTTGTCCAAGCCATAAAATGGGGAAAAAATCATCTGGACTTGTCTCAGGATTTGCCTACACTAATTGGTACTCATTTTAATGTTCAGTTTGAGGTCTAATCAAAAGTGAACTGCATCCAATTTCTATATTTTATTTTTACTAGTGGTTTTTAAGTCATGCATTAAAAATTTTAGCAAAAGAATGGAACTCATGAGAAGAAAATGTCAAGTTTTACTAGCACATCCAAGATCAAAATATTTTTTTTAGATATCAAAATGAATTCACTTCATTTTTGAATTGTCTCGATGTGATAATAAAATTAAAGATTTTTTCCATATTTCCCTTAAAATTCCAGATGTTATATGCTGAATAGGATAATCTATTGGTTAACCTCTATTAAATTTTGTCAACTGCTGTACCAGCCTCATCGCTAGACTCAGATGTGAGACTAGGAGATAGATATCTATATATAAAAGAGCTGCAGTAGTTAACCCTGATAAAGATTGCAATACTAACACTTTTAGCATGTAATTAGATGATACACGGTATTCAAAACCTAACAAAATGCAATCAAATCACCAAATTTAGAGATGAAAATAATTTTTTTAATGGCAAGTAACTACCAATGTTGGTTGTTTGGTGAACAAACACAACACATTAATTGGTCCATGGTGATTGAATCAGTCACTAAATTGTTGGCACTCTTGACAATTTAGAACAAGTGAAAGAGTTGTGTCATATTATATTTGGGACCAGATAAACTAGAATGTTAACAGCTCATTTTCTACTCATCAAAAAAATATTTTTTTTATAATGAAAATGATTAAAATGGTGCAGTGAATATTATCAATTCAAACGTAAAAGTTTGCAATACTTTTGATGTTTAGATGAAGAGATTCTCTAGATAAATTATTCTAAATTTAAAAACAACCATGAAATATCATTTATTCCTTTTATATTTCAAATGTTTCAACATTGTTGTGCATCAACTCTTAATGGCAATGATGGATGAGGATCAAACCTCTGTTGTTGTATTGCCAAGTCATGCTTAGAGTGCAGGGTACCAAAAAATACAACATAGCTCAAGAGATTATTAAATTTTGTGATACTTGGTATTTGAATGACAATTAGGATGGTTATAGCATTTAATCAGGGGTATGATACTCATGTAAAATTTAAACCACTCAGATAAAAGTTGAAAGTGGGTATTGAAAATTAAAACTACCACATATTATCATACATAACAACATATGATGTCACATATTATTGATGCAAATTCAAGTGAGATAGTGAGTTCTGTTTTTGATTGAGTCAATTTTTGTGATATTGCTTTAAGCTTGAAAAGAAATTTTGTATGTTCAAGGGGGTCTATGCTATTGAAAATGGTGTTAAAAAAATAATTTAGGGTCTCATATACCATGAATGGTTGACACCAGTTGATGCCATATATAGAGGGTGTCAAAAATTGGCTTACTGTTATTCTCTCCCTGGTTCCATACATGCAGGTTACTGTGGCGTTCAGACAGTCAATTCAAGAAACCATAATTTTCATATTCTGGAAGGTTTTCTAACAACTTTTTAGTGATCCCACTTTGGCTAATTCTTGGAACCTTTCTAATCATTACTCAGCAACTAGACCTCATAGCATGAAAAGCAACATACCTACATGTTCAGGAAGCTCATACCAATATTTGAAAAATTTCTTTCCCTCCTAACATGGCCAGTTATTGAGGTATCAGCTACAAGGTTGATTCTCTAACAGTATTTAATATTTTTCAACAGAAAGTGAAAAAAAAATCTGGTGTAAATAAGTGAGTATCACATGTGTTAAGACCTTTGAAATTGTGATGAAAGAGGTGTTCAAAAAGCTGCTAGTTTTGTAGATATAATTTTTATTGGAGTTTTCAAACCAGCAGTGAAAATAATGTTTTTGGGTCTATCCACAGACAAATCAACTTGTCTAAAATAGGAACTTGTTATCATATTGTCTAACAGCTGCTAATAAAATTATCATTCGTGGTACTAATGGGACAGGGGGTGGATGGTACTAATGGGACAGGGGTGCTCTGTTGCCCAAAAAACTTTCAAAAGAAGTAAAACAGTAAACTCGAAGGAGTACAATTTCTACTACCTACCTTACTGCCTACGGCTTTTTTACTACCTATTGTACTCAAGTACTCGTACTACCATATATCCAACATACGCGCACGCATACTTACTTACAACATTCAAACATACATACTTACATACGTACACATACATCATACGTACACATATGCATATCTTTTTCATATGTACTACTATATACCTTACTAACTACTTACCACTCGTTTTAATAAGTATTTTACTAACTGTAGGTATGTACTACACTTATTTACTAACTCCTAAGTATTGTACTTCTGAGTTATTTATTAGGAGTACAATACCATACTATTGTAGCAATCGAGCGGTCGTGCTTAATTCCAGAAAAGATGTTTTATGTCTTCCTCACTCCCTCGTAGCCTAATTTTTTCTTAGTATGACTCGTTATAACCGGGAATCGAACTTAATTTTTATACTTACGTTTTGGGACCAAACATTTGGGCGATTCTCAACATTGTACTTACTGGTTCCAATCCAGAATCAAAAGTCCCTGATAGGAGGGAGTATCTGGTTTATGTGTAATTTCATTTTTTGCAGTGCAAAGATTAGATTACAAGAAACATTGCATTCAAGGCTCTGTTAAAGCTCATCCTGACCAACACAATGATGACATGCAGGAGGCTAATGTGTCTGATCACTGGTCAAAAATTGTGAGGAAATACATTTTAGAAATGCCTATGCCTTGATCTGTAATAAGTACAGTAGAAAAGATGTGAGGCAAGGGTGAGATGGCAAACAGTGGAATTCCCTTAATAGGAAACAGGATCCATATGATCGGGATTGTCCAGAAGAAGAAAAGAGTCACTGCAAAGAGAAGAGCATGGAACCATTCCTGAGTCTAGCCCATGATTACCTAGGTATCAAATTAGAAGATGATGTGGAGACTGGTGAGATCAAAGAACCATACCAAGAGGCTGCCAAGGCAGATGAGGCAAGAGAAAATTCAGACCTTGAATGTCCAATACCAGATCATCCAATAGATGCAAATAGAATGACTGTAAATGAAGCAAATGCACTAGATGCATACTTAGAGCAACACAAAGGTTGAGGAAGTAGATGAGACAGAACATGCAGCACTTGAGGAAGGTGATGCAGATGAAGAAAACATAGAGCAAAACACTGCAAAAGTGTCAGACAATTCCAGAGAGCCCAGGCTGCAATCCAATAGAGCTACAGACTTACAGACTTCTCCCACTTTTTTCATGCCTTTGTCCATGAGGAAGAGTCTGAGGAGCATGTAACCCTGGCTCAATAGTATGCACAAGAGCATCCAGATTTCAACAGTGGTGATCTTGTGAGCATTGTGATTGCCAAGTATAGTTTGGGAGCTGGAATCAGAAAGTTGGGAGACAAAGGAAGAAGTTGGTAAGGAAAGAACTGAAACAAATGATGCGTATGAAGCAGTTGAGCCACTGGATCCAGCTAAGTTGCCAGAGAAGGAGAAAAAGAATGCACTGAGCTATTTGATTTTTTATCAAACACAAGCATGAACAATCTGTAAAGGCAAGAGCATGCATGGATTGAAGGAAAGAAAGAGAGATTTTTAAAAAAAGGTAAGCAATTTTATCTACAGCAGCATCAAATGCTATGGCTTTTACATGTTCTATGGATGCATATGAGGAAAGGGACATGGCCTGGCACCTTCCTACATGCTACCAATGAGGACTACATCATTATGAAAATTCAAGGAAAATTAGTTTTACTCATGGTCAAAGTGAACCTGGATAATTATGCCAATTATTTGACATACAAGAATGACATGCCTGTGTTATAAGTCCGCCTGAGGGTTGTTGTTTACAGGATGCTGAAGTCCGCATCGCATTACTTTTTCCACAATAAGCTCGTGAATGAACTGCTCAAAAAAGGTTTTGAACTGAACCCATACAATCCATGTGTGATCAATAAAGTCATTAAAAATAAAAAATGATGGTGGTCTGGAATATGGATAATCTGAAGGTGTTGCACTTGGAGATGGAAGAAGTGGTAAAGTTTGTAAACTGGCTCAAATCAAATTACAGAGATTCATTAAAAAATCACTGAGGAACATAGCATGACTACCTTGGAATAATTTTAGATTAAACTGATCAAGGAAAAGTTCATATGTCCATGATACCTTATTTAATTAAAAGGGATTTTTGAAGATTTCTTTGCACCACTAGGTGCATCTGTGTCAAATCTAGCAGCAGAAAACCTCTTTAAGGTCCAAAGTGACAAGGATGCAAAGAAACTCAATGAAACCAAGAAAGAACAATTCCATCAACAATGGCTTAATTGCAGGTTTTAGAAAACAAAGTTTGACACAACATTCAAACTACTGTTTCCTTTTTGTTGACAAGAGTGAAATCTCATGATGAGGATGATTGAGGCAAGTTACATTGAGTACTAAAGTACCTCAAGGGCACAAGGTACATGAATCTCACATTGTCAATTGACAATTTGTGTATCTTCAATTGGCAAATTGAAGTGTAACATTCTATGCATGATGACTGAAAAGATCACACCCAGATAACCATGACCTTGGGAAGGGGTGTATTAGTTAGTATATCCAGAAAGCAGAAAAGAAATGCAAGAAGTAGCACCAAAACTGAAGTAGTGGAAACAGATGATTGATGTCCAGATGTGCTCTAGTTGAAATATTTTGCTGAAAAGCAAGGTTACGTTGTGGATGACAACATCATCCACCAGGACAATCAGAGCACCATGTCCCTAGAAGTGAACAGCCAATTGTCCAGCTCATTGAGGGCAAAACATATGAAGGCCAAGTATTTTTTATTAAGAACAAAATCAAGGATGGTGATTTGAGGGTCATCTACTGTCCAGTGGAAAAGATGTATGCCAACATCCTTGCCAAGCCATTGGTGGGCATGAAATTTAGAAAGCTCTGAGCTATGCTAATGAACTTGCCTGAAGATTTTGTGGATACTCTTTGAGAAGACAAGCAGTATGATCTCAAGCAAGAAAATAAGGTAAGCTGGGGAAAGAAAAAATATGGTTTTCGATCCAGATGCCAGACCAAAAACTGTTTCTAAGCATATGATGACTGAGCAGAGGAACCAAAGGCATCCCAGTCAATCATCACAGGAGTGTATTAGGAAGCAAGTTGCAGCTGCCATGTACAAAGACAAAGATACAAAAGAACAACACATCAGTGGCCCAGAGCTAAAATTTGGACTGCTGAGAGCCAACT
>JALLOT010000990.1:0-16653 GCA_036939595.1 Thalassiosira livingstoniorum
CTGCTTGGTGGAAGCGGTGATCAGGCAAATAACCTGACAGTATCCCATGGTCTAGATACTAAAGTAGAGGTACTAGACAAGATAGGATACAAGAAGATGTGACTCTAGAGTATGTTATCTACTAGGTGTACTGTCAATCTGAAAACTGAACCAACTTGGACTGTTGCAAATTTCTCTATTCCATGCATATCTTGGAGGGTGGCCTTGGTTAAAGCAAAGATCTTGTTTGTACTTTGATTATATTGCATTTAATTGAATGAAGACCTGGAGGGTTTCAATCTACATAATCAAAAAAGAAGCAACTCATCCTAGTTGAAACTAATTTTGATCAATACAAAGATATGTCATTATGACTGCCTAATATATCTTGTGAAAACTTGTTTTTAGTAGATTTTATAATCTTGTGTATTGTTATGATAATGTTGGGAGAAGTTAAAGGCTATGATGCATTTGCCTTGATATTTATGATTATGAGTGACATCATGACCATATTATCCTACCATAAGTGTAAATTAAATGTGCTCAAACATTCAATTTACATTACTGCAAGAGCAAGATAACAATAGTTTCTTATACATTTGGTATGGCAACATAAGACTGAGAGTGAGAGCTTTCATTTGTTTGTTGGGAAGATAATAATACTTTGTAATAATGCTTTCCAACTTGCAACTGCCTAAACATATGTGTTGTAGTATTAGATCCATTTTACTCTTCCATTTAGTTACCAGCTAAATCAAGCATTTGGCCAGTAAGAAAAGTTATTTTTTCTTTTGGAAATACAAGAGTAAATTGGAAATAGAGAACATATTGATCACAAAACTAAAAATAATAATGAATAATGTTTTTAATAACATACTTTTTGTCAATAAATAATAATTTAGCCTTGTGTATGCTTATTTGATTTACAAGAATTCATCATAATATGATTCAAATTTGAGTTTAAGTATATAAATTGAATTGGATGCTTTAATGTATTTGATAATTATGGTGGTTAATGTAAATGGTGAATACTTTAGAAAAATATTTATTTTTCAATGTAAAAAGGATAGAATAAATTCTTCTTTTACCCCTGGTGAAGGGCAGCTGCCATTTGTCAAATACCCCATCCAGAACTGGCTTCACAAGATAAATTATTCTTTAACAGTAAATTACACTTTAAATTAAAATACAGCTTCATTTTTAATGCAAACCTAAGGAATCATTCTATAAGAAACATGAATAATGATCATCAATACAAAATATCAACTTCAAAGTAAAATTCACCAGTATTTTGAGGCTGGCTAGTACCACTTTCAACACTAGTGACCCAGGCACTAAAATTCAACATTTTAGCTATTTCTGCTTAAAAAGAGCTAACTTTTTGCTCTTTTCAATGGTGAAACTTTCAACAGTGATTAATAAATTTGTGCTAAGATATTAAATATTGCATTTTATAGCTAACATATTTGGCAATGTTTTGGTGGGGGGTGCACGATTTGAGTCTTATCATGTCCTAGAAAAAACTTTGTGATAAAAGCAACCAACCAGGACCAGCCACCACTTAAAGTCAATAAAATGCCTTGGGTAACATTTTTTGCCTTGTAAAAGAATCAGATGTCACAAATGATTGTTTTTGTACTTATTATCATACGTAGAAAATGTTACTTATGAGAATCTTTTTGGTATCACGTAAGCTGTAAGCTCTTCAAAACCTAATGCAAAAGAGTAATCCTTTGATTAATTGACAAAAATAATATGCCTAATACGTTATTGCCAATATCAATGTTTTAATTTTGGTACCCAGGGTACCTCATAACTAATAAGTGTTAAAAGTGGTACTAGCCAGCCTCATTTGTTGGAGCAAAATACCCTGTATAAGTCACTTAACCCAAATTTTTGGTAATAGAATACTTGCACTATTATTTTTCTAAGCATTGGAAAGATTTGAAGAAAGAGATGATCAGAGCTGCTAAGTACCAATAAACATCTATTTTAGATCAATCCATGATATATCAAAATATTATTGTTAGTAAGTATGGTACATAATATTTATCACGGTATTACTTTTTTAGGAAATGGTATTGTACAATAAGTACCACCTACTTAAAAATTCAAACTAGGAGCTTGCCAAATTACAGCTAACATCTCTGTTGCATTGCTGATGTGGCCTTCTGAAAGCCACATCAAAGGAAGTACAAATGTGTTGTTGCTTTCATATCAACTTGACACACATGATATCATGTACTTCTCTCTCATTGCCATCATGTGAGATCAGCAAGACTATTTACACAAGACTTAATACAGCACAAGATGCAACTAATTATCAAACTTTTGAGTTGCTGTTTATTACCTTCCAATCACTAATGTCAAAAAATTGAGCATCATAAACCTCAGCACATCCACCCATAACCATGGTTCAAGTTTCAGCAACATAATATTTCCACCATTAAATTCTTTGCCAACAGTTTGACACTGTTAAATTTTATCCATGGATTTGGCACTTGAACCCTTCAAAACACAACCTGAAGACACCAAAAATTAAAATTCTTGTGGATTGAATCCCCCTTTATGAATCATGCTATTTCAAAGCTCTTCCCATTCCCATTGAAGAGAAGAATCTACCCTGTGGCGACCAAAAAGAAAAATCAATAGAGACTTACTCTTCATGACATCTTTGACATATGTTACAGTGGTGGTGATCTGGATAACAAATAATGAATGTCATCTTGGAAGCTAAACCTTCTGATACCTTTGTGAAAAAAATAATGAAATGTTTCTTCTTAACTTAACAGCTAGAAATGAAACATATCCCATATAATCTTTTCTGAGACTCTTTACCACCTATCCCAATGCAGCCAGAAAACAGTTGAGAAAGGTGACACTTTGATACATGCATTGCTCAAAATGAGTCAACAGAGAATAAAGCTTACGTATAGTAATTGACAAAATCTTACAGGTACGTCCTTTAGCAGACTCTGTTATTAATGATGATGGTTGTTATGCTCTCCATCTCCATAAATTTGTAAAAAAATTGTCTAAGCCAGGTGAAGCTTTTGTGTCATCTAAGCATTTTTTTATGACAAGCCCAATGCATTTGGACTTCATGACAAATTCAGCAACGTCCCCATTCACAGAACCTACTATAGCTTTCCTTTCCAGGACCACCATGTAGAGCTTTCTGCTCCTTCTGAGGGAAAACCCAAATTGGTGAGCTTTTCAAACAATGATAACTACCTTCCTCTTCATCTTGCATGCTTTTATATTGGGCAGATCATTATATAAATTTGTTGCCATTTCTTGCTGCTGCCAACCTCAGCGCAATCAATTATGTAAAAATTAAAGAGCAACTCTGCTTGATGTTTCATACTGATTTGATTTCTAGATAAATCATGTTTGTGAGAGATATTCTTTGATAGTTCTAATTGGTTGATTCAAAGTCAGATGAAAAAATGATTGTTTCATGTGAAGGGTCAATGGTGGACATCAATTCCTTTAAGAAATGTAATGAGACTTTGAAAAAAATTAAAGGATTTGGAAAGGTCAAGAAAATATTTGAACTCAGATGGAGATACAAATTAATGGGAGTGTTTGCTGTTTGTTTGTACTGATGCTCTTGCTTTCAGCTCTTAGTGCTAATTATTTTGGTGTCTACAAATATAATTGACCATGTAGCAACAGAGATGTTAGCTGTTTTGTACTTGATAATCTTTATTAATAAAATGACAATGTCAGTCCAAAAACACTAAAAGCAGTCTGTTTCAACTGTTCTAGAGTATTACTTCTTTGTAGTTACAACTACTGTACATATTATCTAATATATGAAAATTCCCCTCTGTATGAAAAAAACACAATAAACATGTGCCTGTGTGTATTTTTAGGCTAACAATCAGCATGGAATTTGTATTTGTACAGCCAAAAAGAACAACTAGAATAAAAGAACATCTTATTAAAGTTTTGTTGCTTTGATCAAGATTAATGCTCTTTTCTTTACAAATAAGACTTCATCAGAGGGGTAAAAATGAAAATGAACTAACAAAAGTGCCAAAATTTGTTCTTACTCTTTCTTTTACAGTGTCATACCATTTCTATGAAAAAAATTACTTATGCTTATGGCCATAAGATCCAAATATGTGTGCTATCAAGTTTTGACCTGTGTGATTTGTTAATTTTTACTTGCATATGTTGTACTGTTTATAAATTAGAATGGACTTCCAATGATTATCTTAGTTGAGTAATATTTGTCTTGTCATTTGAAGATAATTTTCCAATATAACCATCATAGCATAATAATAATAGAAAACCTTGTTTCTTTAGTATTAATTACTTATTTGTTAGTGTTAGGAATCACTGTCAGTATGAGATTTTTGTTGGCAAATCAATTTTAATCTCTACAAAGACCAGTGGGGGTGGTAATGGTGGTGGTGGTGGTCATCTTAGACTCAATTGTCAAAGGAAGGACCTATTCATGCAGCTGTATCATGAAATTACTCATGCCTTTACTACAATCAAAGAAAACTTAAATACTTAATAGTGATACATGTGTTTTTCTTCACTTTAGTCAGTGTCCTATTATTGCTTCTTACTTTCAGCTTTAAGTTTTCATCCACTAATGGGTTCTAATTCTAATTTTTTTACAAGCTTCTTGGGAAATGATATTCAATTTCAAAGTTACCCAAAGTCTGTACAAACTGTCTCAAAAAAGTTGAATATTTTGTAATATTATTTGTTTTTACTGTTAAGTTATCTTTTTCTATCCACTTTTTCAATTGGACCTATCATCCATGACTCCAGGGTGTTGAAGTGTAGATTGAACACAATTGTTTATAGTTCCAAGTTGAAGTTGGACAAAGTAGATAATGTTTTTGTCTGTCTCTATTAATAGACAAAGTAATGGGTTTGGTGCTGACATTAATAGACATCAATTTGATCTTGATTGAATTGACAGAAGTTGTGGCAAAGGAAGTAATGTAGTTGGATTTTGTATGAGGGAATTGTTTTTTACATGCATTTGTTAGATGACACTCCAACTTATTTCCACTTTTCTTGTCTCTCAAGGGTTCTGAAACTAATCTCATAATTTTTGAGATGTCAAGGGTTGTAGCTGCCAAAATGGGAAAGATTAAACATGTTAAAGTCATACATCTCTAGAAAAGGTAGTATCATTCTAAGAGATTTTTTAGACTTTGGGCTTACAACTATACTCTTGATACCTTTATAAAAAATACAATGGCATACTACAAACTTGACCCACATCACATATTTGAAGAATTAAGAAAAATGTAAACCCTTCAATAAAAGAACACAAATGGAATACATGCATACTATAGGGGAAACAAAAATAATGTATCTTGCAGAGATAACTGTAATTAAAAGCTACTGCCAACTTATCTCCTTTTCTCACAACTACTGGTATTTGTTTAGTATGGTTAGTTCTCATAATTTTATTGAAGTTGGTAACTTTGACTTTTGTAGTAAGCCTTTGATGTTCAACTCTCTGCATGATAAGATTATGAAGATATTGACAGTAGTTTCATATTCTCTTTCATTATGATCATAGCTATATTTTCAAAAGAATCTATCTTCCTTCAAATTTTGATGTTTAACAAAAACATCCAAATCTTTGTCACAATTCAAGAAAGCAACGAAAATGATCAGTCCCACAAACTCAAAGATTGTTTAATCAGAACTTTTGAAGTCATCAACTGGAATAATAGTGATAATATCCAGGCAAAAATTATTAATAAAAAAATACTAAGGAGTTTTGAACACAATATTTTGGATTTGATCTACTCAGAGTTTTATGAAGTAAGAGATTACTAGTATTGTGCATAGTTATAGTAATTTTTAAACTCATAATGGTCTCACAACAGCTAGCATATTAGGACCATCTTGCTTCCAGGTTAAGTTGGTAACAAGATTTCACCAAGACTTTGTCAAGATTGAAGTTCATAACAATGGTTGGAATTTCATTGTGTTAGTAATGCTGAGAATAAACCATTCATAAAGCGTCCTGGAGTTAGTAATTAGTTGAGCCCCCTTATGCCTGATTCTGATGACCCTGAGATGTTGTTGGAATCAAAATCACCGTACAGGATGCAAAGGAAGATCAATAAATGTTCAGATTTCTCAGATATCAGTATAATGCTCTCAATTAAGGAATATTTAATTTGAAAAAACTTTATTATTTTTGCAACAGAGCTATTTTTACTGTTTCAAACAACAATGAATCTTAAATTAGACATCCCCCAACTCACTTTCATTTCAAGGAAAATTCAATCATACATCTAAATTATTTCTGATTTATTATTTACCTTGTCTTATAAAAATTGCTGTGCTATACAAAAATTCACCATTGACAGTGACCAGGTGTCAAATATCTATGGTACAATTCAAAGAATCATAGAGAAATCTGTTTTTTAGGCATTGCATTGAAAATTATCTTCCCTAGTTATTTCATTGGTCCTGTTTGAAAAAGATGATCCGATATCTGATTTAGGACATTCATCCATGGCAAATGAAAATGTGGAATCCAAATTCAATGATCACTTCTATTTCCTACTTTTATAAGCATCAAAAATTAAAGAATTTTTCAGATGGAATTTCTTTATGAAGAACAGGTTTGTAAAATTTTTTGCAGTATGAACAGCTTAATTTTGATGTAAAGTACCCATTCAAAGTTGTCAAAGTATCAATAAGTTAAAGCTCAAAAAACTAGGGAAAAAGATTGCAATACTAAATTGAGCAGCTTTTGAGGATGAGTATGCAAGCCAAATAATTTTAAGAATTTCATTTGTTTTAGAATGCGAGTCACTTACTGGATATCAAATTCTAGCTTCTTGTTTCTGGCCTGATTCCTGATAAAGAATGCTGGACTGTAGATGCAGAGACACAAATGGCTGTATCTGCATGTATCCATCATCTATCATTTTTTCTTTTTTCATCCCTCTTTTGGTCAGCCTAATCCTGGCTTTGTATAACCTTGCTCTTCTCCACATTCAAACAATACAAAATTGTGTAATTGTCTCATGATTCAGATACATAAGCATAAACTGATACATAAGGAATCAGCCTGTGGTGCAGTAGAAATGTATTGCTTGTTACAAAACTTAGATAGTAGTTGAAACGGAAAAAATATTTTTTAATGCTTCAGTAGATTTTTCCATTCCCTTAGTTGTTAGTATTCCATTCATGGAAAAGAAAGATAGTATTTACATGCTATGCTCACAAGTTATTTCCCAAGTTGAATTTTAATGTTCTAGATTTTGTATATTGACCCTTGGCCATGGATACATCCCCTTTACATCATTAGAAAGAAATAATTTTACTGGATGGTAGTTAAGTTTTTGGCAAGGAGAGGCATTGCTGCTGAATGCTCACAAGTACCAACAAAAAGAGCATACCTGAAAAATCTGAAAGAAAATTTTGTCAAGACAACAATATTACTGATGAAGTCCTAGTAAAATTCAATTTGATCAATCACAAAAGAAGGCCTCCTAATATTTCCCATAACTAAATAAGTTGTTCTTACACTATGATATACCTACCAAGGGCATTGTACAATCATTCCAATTTAATCCCTTAAAATCCTGGTAACACATATCTTATTTGAATACTTGACACTGTCACTTGAGACTTTTTCTGTCACAATCCGTTTCAACCTGACCTCAATCCAATGTCACACTATCATAGATAGAATTGCACAAGCATTCAAAGCAAGAATTGAAAAAACAATAAATATCATATACAATGAATTCACCTCATACATATATTTCAAAGCTATCTACCATTTTTTGGTGATGTTGATACCATCTAAACACAGTTTGACAATTAGAGATAGTAGGAACACTGAATTGGTGCTCTGATTAATCCTTTTTTCTGTGAACATAGAGGTAACAACATACCTTTTTAAAGTACCAATGAATGGCAAGAGTTGGGTTTTGGTGCTCTTGCAAAAATTCAGAGCCATTGAACAGATAGAAAGGAGCTGCTGCCATGAATAATTGTTGGCTGGATTCAGGAGCTCATTTCCCCTAACTTGCTGATTTAATCAAAAAGTTATGAATCTTGTTGGCAGAGGGGGAATTTATTATTACTGTCAGACAAGCAGCACACTCAATACTGTTTTGTAACTTGTCAGAATTGTCCCTATCAATAGGATTCCTGTTTATTCTTCCGTGAGGCATTTGTGTTGTCCATCTCTGTGTCAGTTTGATTTAGATAGTCTATCATTTGGTTACCTCCTTTGAATTCTTACATGTGATATGTGTTTGTGTTGTGTTTTGGTTTGCCTCCTACCACTTTTTCAACAGCTTGAGATGTTGGGAGAGTGATAGGAGTCCAATAAAAGTGGGATATGTTGTGTATTGGATGGTTGGTTGTAATCAGAGTCAGAGGAACTGGCAAATAGCTTTCTCATTCCACTTCCTTATTGATTACTTGTTAGGAAGGTATTACTTGTGTGATGAAGCTACAATCAATAACCAGTAAGATAGCATAATTTATGGTATACTGCTAACTTTAAAGTTTTTACTATTTTTATTTTGGAATATGACATTCAATCAACTCAAAAATAATTATTACTAGTTTTTGGTCATGTGATCCCTTTCACAAGTGAGTCTTTGAAATAGTGATGTCATTCTTAATGTCAATGGAAACACTTGAGTGGGATTGAGAAATGACTATGTTAAAAAGTTTGAAAATACTGGGCCTCAGGTATGTGAACATTGGGCTTGAGAGCAGATATAAAAGAAAGTAAAAGAGTGATAATGAATGCTATGTTTTGGTTTTTTGAAAGATTGTTTGTTGAACTTCTCTCATTTATGATAGATTTGTATTCTTATCTCACATTTTTATTGTGTTTGTGTATTTTTTTGGGGGGCAGTGAAAATACCATGTTTTTTACCTTTTTGTCACACTAAATAAAAAATAGATTTTTTTTTCCTAATTTTACGTTGTCTGAAGTTTTAATAATCGTAGTTCTTTCCATAGATTTGTTTTCTAATACAAGAAATCATAAAACACATGAATAATTTAGTGCATTTGTGTGGAAAATATTTGCAGTTAATATCACTTTTTCAAGCAAAGTAATAGTAATAAATTTTCATTGTGTAATTTATTGTTTTTGTTTTATCTGAACACAGCATTAGAATTTTATCTTATGATGCAATATATCCTTCCTTCAAAAAGCGGACTGTTGGGATACAATATCCACAAAGTATCCATATGAAATTTATTGAAAAATGATACATAATGTGAGATTGCTGAGACTGAATACAGAGCACATCATTATCAATCCTACAATGATTCATTTAAAATAAAATGAGAGACCTCATTAAAACATCACCTTTGGATGTGATACCATATTCTGGTACTGGTCATGTGAATTAACTGCTCGACAAAATCACAAA
This sequence comes from Thalassiosira livingstoniorum, assembly GCA_036939595.1. Taxonomy (NCBI): domain Eukaryota; phylum Bacillariophyta; class Thalassiosirophyceae; order Thalassiosirales; family Thalassiosiraceae; genus Thalassiosira; species Thalassiosira livingstoniorum. The sequence continues at coordinate 9,387 of JALLOT010000990.1, forward strand.
ACAAGAATCAATTTCCCTTCATGACTATTCCAGAAATTCATCCTATTCAACTAGATTTCTTGATCACTTGCAATGTTGATTATGAAGGAGCTGATAGTCCTAGGTTTGTGCAAGAATATTCACATATTCTAGGTGTGAATTCTATGATAGAGCTGCAATACCATGATCATCAGATGTACTCATTACATTTTCATCTTAGAGTCTTGAACAAATGCAATCAATGATTAGCATTTGTCAAATCAAAATTACAAAAAAATATTTAATTTTTATTCAATAAAAAATGACATCCCTTCAAAACAACAATAGATTGGTCTTGAAATCATGATGCTTATCAACAGTTTGTTTTGAATGTGAAAGTAATCTTGCATTGAGTTTTGTCTCAAAAAAATACATGTCAAAAATGGAGAACGCAAAGAAAGAAATGTCATGTTGGGACATTTTTAAGAGCTATTAGTGCATCACCAAAACTATTATTAGATTGTGAATATCCAAATGAAGGTAGTATTGATTTACAAAGAATTATATCAGGCAAAGCATACTACAAAGTTAAGTTTTCTGTTTCAAAAAGCATATCTATTTGTAATTCAATGGAATTGTCAGTCAAAGGAAGCCACATTCATTAGACATACTAAAATTCTAATTAAAAAAATGAAACCAACCACTGGTTATTTTGCGTCATCTCTAATCGCCAAATATCTGACCACGCTTTCCGAATTATGGGATTCCTTTTCCACGTTGTGTCTCCCTCTCTCCAAAGTCTGAATGTGTTTCTCCAGGGAGTCAACACGAACCATCGCCCCTGCCAAAGCAACTGTCATTTCGCCCAATAGATTGGCAAGCCTTCCACTGGAACTCATTGAGAACAGTTGATGGACAAATTTCTTGGAATCTGATTCTCTTTCCATTGCATAATCCAAAGGAGTGCGGCCCGTGTTATCAACCGTATCCAATGCATGTGGGTTGGCACCCACAAGTTTTTCGAGCAACGTTTTGTAGTGGAGCGGCCAATGGATGCAGGCAAGATGGAGAGGAAGTTGACCATCGTTGTTTGGCTTGCGCACAGCTTCGGGGTTTTCTTTTGTCAAAAATGAAAGCAACTCAAAGTGGAGATTATTCAGGGCTTCTTCAGTTGCACACATGCAAATTCTGTGAAACGGGAGGTCTCCCCTTTCATTAGGAATGTTGACTGCATCTAGATTGGCTTCGTAGATAATTTTGATGGCGTCGAACGTTTCCAGGTTCAGCCTTTCCCAAGAACTAATTACAATTAAATGGAGAGGCAAATCCCCAACATTATCTGGAACGAAGATTGCGGAAGGATTTGTCTTCAAAAGTTCCCCTAACATGTTACAAAGGTCGTGGTCGTCGTCTCTCCAAGGCCAATCACGGCAGGCCATGCTCAACAAGAGACTTTGACGCGTTTCATCGACAATACTGGCTGCTTCAGGGTAGGTGGCGAGAAGTCTTGAAAACGACTTTGTTGGCAGGGACAAATTTCCAACTGCAAGGTGGATTGGGAGTAAATCTTGGCTATCTTTGGTTCGTGCAGCATTAGGATTTGATTCAATGAGGAGTCTCACGGTTGCATCGTCAATAAGGCCATCTATTATTGCAATGTCACCGTTGTCATCATCGATATTGATTCTAACCGTGAAGAGATCATGAAGAGGGAGACACCCATCTGTAGCTTGAACCTTAGTGGAATTGGGGTAAGTATTGTGAAGTTTCTCGATAAATTTGTGGGGGGCTTTGAGAAAGCATGCGTCGTGAAGGGGGAGAGAAAGACGTTGCCCATGTTTTTCTTTGGCCTCCTCTTCATACACAAAAATGCGATCGATTGCAGCATCCCAATTTTCTTCCCAAATGAGATCGTGCAATGATTTGTTGGTGTTGGTGGCGTCAGAATCATTGTCAAAGGACTCAGGCAAGGAGTTCATGCCTGAAAAATAATGGTCTAGCGTCTAGCGTTGAATCGTGACTGGTTGTGTTTGGTCATTAGTTGCTGAATAATAATCCCCAGTCTCCCGGAAGCATTGCTGCGGAGTGCGACTCGACAAGCAATTGGCATTGGCACATTCTGTACATATCTGTTCGTGGCGAGGCTGATTCCGCTGCATGTGTTCGATTTTTGGTTTTGGTTTTGGTTTGGTTTGGTTTTGTTGTGAAAGAAGAAGTATATATTCCTATTGTGCTTTTGAGCACAAAAATGGTAGACATAGCCAAATATAGATCCGTTTTCATGAACTCAAATTGAATAAATGATTTGGCAGTTTTTTTTTTCAAATTATTGAAAACATTGGACCAAATTGGACAAGTTATAATTTATGAGTTTTGGCATCATGAATTAAAGATGAGTTTGTAAGTGGGTCCTGACCCTACAACTAACTCCAGGCACATTGATAAATTGCATTAGTCAATGGCAAGTCAATCACGCAGAAAGTAGTAAAGTTAAATCTTTGTCATGATGGATGGTCATAATTCCAGCCAGATAAAGATAACACTGAGGAGATGGCCCTTAACACAGATTTCCCAGCATGCCAATCATGGTATGATATGACCCATCAGTTGGAGCTGAAAACCATTCCACCTTTTCTCAAGGAATCCACCTCACATCCCAGTATCTCTTGAAAGAAGTTGCTCTCCATCAGTAGACTTCTGGGGGATATTGCTGGCTTCCTTCGTAATAAGATGAGATGGCAATTAGAACCTAACCTACATATTTTGGTGCATGAGTAATATGTTCTTTGGAAGGGTTCTCTTGCCATTAAATATTTGTTCTTAGGTCATAAGTCATAAACTCTAAATGTTCAAGTCTTGAGCCAAAGAACAGTATACTAGTGGACTCTGAACTCTGAATCCGAATTTCCCCTTGTTTCCCTAATTCATTCCTCAAAAGAATCAATGGCTTTTGGGCGACACTATCAAACTGTGCTTGGGTGCACTGCACTTCAAAAATCCCAGAAAATGTCATAATATTTTAAAAATTTTGACAAGTGTGATGTGCAGCAGATGGATAATCTGTGCTTGGAGCTCAAGTCACCCTGTGCTATGCTTCAAAACTGGGCCTGAGGTTTCATGTACTGAAAAATTCAAAACATACAACATACTCATATAATATGGTACAACACACATTGGGTATATCACTACAATTACTATCTACTAGTATTAGAATGAACATAAGTATTAATTCTGGTAGCAATGATATGGAGCTTACTTACCATTCATAATGGAATAGAAATTATAGAAAACTACCCATAACTTGTAAGTATTTGGTTTGTCCAAAAAACTTTACTGGCTCATATGTCAGTTCAGGTTTCCTGGAATGATCTCTTGTATTGTTCATAGCTACTCTTTGTGTTGTTCTGTAAGTCATCTGATCAATAAATCCAATTACCAAAAAGTTTTCATTATCTTAGCATTAAAATCTACACAATGATTCAAATTAGAGATAGTTTAGTGAAGAAACAGGCAAATGACAGTTTATGGTCTGACCCATATGGCCTAGATAACTTTTAAGGAAGCAAGTGATTGATTCATTAGATTCACATTTAGGGCCTATTTTTGGACCACTTATTTTTTAATTTTTAGGCATAATTTAGATTTTATGTCCTTCCAAAACATTTCAATCATAACTTGCAAAAAGTAAGGACTCCATAACAAGATCTGCAATAGTCTAACTGCTTTTTTGTTATCATTTTGTGAGCCATTTATCAATTTGGCAGGCTGATCACAAAAATGACTAATCCTTCCATAACTGATATGATGGTAAGCAAAACATAAATTTATTCATTCTTCACAGATACTACAAAGAATAAGTCAATAAGGATAACTTTGCCTTTTTCCAATACCTTGAAGGGAATTACTAGAACATTAGTCTACTTAAAAAACAACAGTGAACTGATACAATTTGGTCCATCTTTGCCATCAAAAATTGTATTACATCTCACAAAATTATGTCATTTATTAGTTCCTTGCAAATAATATTTTTGTTTGACATGTTTCTGTTGTAGGGATAGAATTCTTAACCAGAGTATTCCATATTCCAGAACAAGTATTGCTTGAAGCAATTGCACTAGTCTTCATGAAATTGTGGGCATGAAGATCACAAATGAAGCCCACAATAATAATCTAATTTCTACTGATAAGCCTATTTTTAAATTGGTTGAATGTCTTTCAAGTGTGATGTGCAACCTGTATTTAACAGTGTATATAGAACTGTTCTTTTTTAGAAGCATGTGCCTGAGAGGATGATATTCATCAAATTAATCCACAAATCACAGCACAGACTCTCCATTGCAGTGATAATGCTAGGTATTTGAAGTTCCAAAGCTTACCTTTCCTTTCATCCCCACACTAACCTTTTCTCACTTGGCCTCCTTCAGTCACATCCAAATAGACTCCCTGTGATATTTTGTCATCAATTAGGGAGAAGCTTACCTTGGCATCTTCCCTGAAAAAGACATCTCCTTCTCCTTCTCAACAATACTAGACTTTTCAGGAGCTGCATGGTTTCTCCAATCTGTACTTTATGGCAAGGCATGACATTTATTCAATACCACACCTCTCTTGGCTGAACTTGAAGTCATGATTTTGAGTTGATTGAGAACAAAATTTGTTGGAAATGATGAAGTTGTACATTTCAATAATGACACAAAGACATCTTAACAATCAGTCTGATCCACTAGTCAAAAGATAGTTGTACTTCCTGAACTTCCATGCATGTACAGTAACTTCCCACCTGATAAAGTAGAGGAAACTACATGAGTTCACAAGATTCAATCTTTCATTTTGATGTTGGTACTGGCAGCTCCATTCCTCTCTGATCAAAGAAAATGCAAGTAGCCATAACAGGAAGTCATGGGAAGTACTTGTATCCCCCTCACAGTAGTGGAAGTCATATTTTTATGACCTTGTCAAGGTTGCCAGTGGTGGTACTTTTGCTACTAGTTGGGGGGAAATGGATGCCAACTGCGTGCCATTGGCAGGTCCCAAGCCCAAACCCACAATGTGCAGCTCAATAGACAGACTCCAGCACCTCCCCACCCCCTATTCTTCAAAGAAGCAGTCACAACAAAAATGAAAACATTTTAGGCAGCTGCTGCTGCATTTCTGCAGGCATTCAATTCCATCGCAAAAGGTCTTTGAATAACAAGAACTGAGACCAGATGGCCACAGGCAAAACCATTGCATTATCATGATTCATATGCACAATTGGCATGTTTTCCCTTAGCTCAACTCTATTGGTATGGGCACCACACATCTGTACCTACTGCTTCATATTTGTTGTATGATCATCCAGTTGGTTCTTTTTTTCTATTTTGATAAACAGGAAAACTTTCCTGCCCTGCAAAAAATTGCATCATTGTTAATTGCACATCATGTGCATGTCCCACCAATACCTCCACATGATAAATATCACACTTCTGTGCTGTTTTCCAACAAGCCACTGCACAGAAACTGACAGCTGCTCCCCAAGGAGTGCATGTCATCTTGTTAGTGAGAAGATGCTGCCATTGAATTTTGTTCACATTGTCATGCTGTCCCAAGTCATGTGAGGTTTCATCCTTCACATTGTCATTTGAAGTGGTGACTGTATGGTGATATTTTAGGTTATAGAAAAAAATAAAAAACACTTCAATGTAAGTTATGGCAAGTTTTCATTTTGAACTTTTGCTTACATACTTACTTCATACCATATGAATCTGAGAAATAATTTCATTGAAACCAATGGTACATTTTCAAATGAAACTAATCTACACACCTATGACTTCACAAAATAATAATATTATCTTACAATAGTAGCTCTGACAAAACCCATTAATTTCCCCCTTTAATAAACCTTCTCTTCTACTTAACCATATTGCTAACCAGTTATCAAATAGGGCAAAACCTTTATTCCAGGGGGAAACTGGGATGTCCTTCTCCAAAACTTTATTGTACATTTACTTGTACTGAAAATCATTCACTTCAAACTAAGATACTGATGAATTAACATCCATGGCAGGGTATGTGTTTTTTTATCAAATAAAGCTCAGTAGTTTCATACTGAAGCAATTCAGAAACTGAAAATATTTAACTTTCCAATATAATAATATGTCTCTACCATTACATGATAATAATATCATGACTGCACGTTAATACCAAAATAACACAACTATGTCTGTAGGATGTAAGTATAAGCTAAGTATTTTTGTTCAATAAAAACAAAGTTGAGTTGGAAAAATAATGAAATGTGAATAATACGGTCATTCCTTGGACCATAAGGACAAAAGTATTAATCAAATTCATGATATATATACACTGATATATATTTTTTGATATACCATACTTTCTCATCAACCAAAAGAAAAATGAAAGTGCTTACAAACCGGCACATTCATTCCAGGGGGTGTACCAGGATGTTCTGCAGACAACTTTTTGTAACCCTTATTTTGCCCATGTTTAAATGCTGCATACTAAGATACTAATATATATTAGCATCCACCATCCAATGCATGGACAATGTAAGTAGGGTCAAGTAGTATTTATCATTATAAATTATTGAACCAATATTATAATATATCTACACCACTTATCATAACCACACAATAAATACATACTACTAAAAAATACTTTTCGAGTAGCATTCAACCCTTAATAATAATAAATTATTAATGTCAAACTCAAACTCTGTCAGTGTCAGTACTTGAATAAAGAAATGAATTGCAAATAACACAGCCATTATAATATTGCAATGGCACAAGGAATCATGACATGAGTATATGCCAACATAGTAGTCATGCAGATACTAAATCAAGAGCCAAGAAAAAAATTATGAGGATATATTCAACCAAATATTTTTGATTTTCAAAATATTTTGTAAGAAAATAATAATTGACAATTACTTGATTTAATAAACAAAGATGGCAATATTCAACATAGTTTTTTTGTCACTTGATGATATATTTCATGCAAAAACATTGATCCTTTCTACCAACACCAGTGAGTGATTTGTTTTGACTCATATCACTTGATCCTCTCAGAAATAGTTTCTTCTGTGGAATTGTAAAGCACAGGTACTGCAAATAAAAGGTAGAAAACGCCAAATCATATTGCCTTTGACCCAGAGCCCAGAGATCAAAAAAATGTTTTAAAAACCTGGAGCTGTCAGCCATATTTTCAAGGCAATTGATAAGGCTTTATATAAAATTGTGAATCTGTGTGTATGAAGATTTTTTCAACTAAGGACTACTCCTTAGTTCCAATACCATATTATTGTCTCCGTGTT
>JALLOT010000991.1:0-16698 GCA_036939595.1 Thalassiosira livingstoniorum
CAAAAAAAATTTTGTCGTCAAGTGTCAAAAATAATTTTTATTTTTACAAGTACTGGCGAGGGTTTTTAATTGAATAGTCTTATATCTATTTGGCAAAGAATGCACAAAAGATGATCCAATGTCTCCATGCTGCCCTTGGATCACTACCAAATGCCACACTACTGAAAGCACTTAACTACAATTACTTGGCAACATGGCCAATGATCACAGTGACTAATGATAAAAGAAACCTCATTGAAACAATTGCAACTTACAAAGGGTTCCTCAACCATCAGCACAAGAACAATCAACCAAATTCAAGATTTCACAAGAACAAGAGTCTGCAGTAATCCAAGAGACAAAAACACACAAGGTATATCTCATGCTCATTGATACGCAAGATTTTACTGGAGCCTCATACATGTATATCACCAGCCCATTTCAATACACATTGGCATGCGGTCACCAATTGCAAATATATTTTTGTTGCATTTTTGTATGATGAAAATGTAATCATGTTTCACCCGCTAAAAAGAAGATCTGATAGTTTGATGAAGGGGGCCTACAAAAAACAATGCAACATCTGCAAATATATGGAATGAAATCAAAAATGAATGTTATGGACAATTAACCTTCAAAAGCAATAAAAGTGGTTTTAACAAAAGAGGAAATTAGGTATCAACTAGTACCTGTGCATAACCACTTTATCATCAGGGTCAAATAAGCAATTGAGGCAAAAATGCACCATATTTTGTACTAGTCTCATTAACATTTTGGAAATATAGCACCTCCACTTATCCAATGATATTTAGAGCCTACTAAGACATTCAACCATATACCCAATCACTACCCATTTTTCCAATAGAACCAACTCCTACCTCAATTAGAATGGATGTTGAACATTTTTTTATGCCCAACAAAAATCAACGGCAGAGTGTTGGCCAAAACATGGCTGTACGGCAAACACAACTACAATGCTGTTCACTTAGCCCCAGCAGGAAGAAAAGCCCCTTTTTTGAACCTCCTAGGCAAAGAAAAATGTGGAATTATTATGGCATGGAAGGTTTTGTAATCAACACAGCACCAGAACATTACAGATGCTACAAGTGCTCCATCCCAGAAACAATGGGTACAAGAATTACTGACACAACTGTTTTCATTCTGCTAGAGGGATGTGATACCCCAACAGGACCAACACTGGAGCAAACTCTAGTGGAGGCAGTAACCAAGTTATGCAACAGGTTACAACAAATTTTGACAACAAATCCAGTCTTCAAAGACCTCAACAATTACTTCAACCAGAACAGCTAACAGAAATCATCCATCAAGGTAAAGAAAACATACAACAACAAAATGAGATGCAGTAAACTCCAAGGGTGCTCACAAATGACCCACCAAATGCAACAAACTTTCTTGAAGCTCCAAGCCATCACACAGGACAACCCACAATGTGACAAACCTCCCCAACTGCAACATAGCCCCATCCAAATCATCTCCCAATACAAGAATCCTCACCAACTAGAACCACACTATAAAAAGCCTATTCAGCCTATGACCCACCAGTACCCCACACACCACAGAGCTCTCAATGTCCTCCTCACAGAAAAACTACCCAAGGAGTTCCCAAAGAAGCCATTTTTGTCACTCTCTTATTATTTTGACCTAATCACTACAAAATTTGCTAGTTAAAATGGCTGAGTGAGGAATATATATTCCTAATAATTGCAGTATTTATTGCTTGCCCTGTAGGTTTTAGTATGTTTATGCCTATGGATACTCTTACAAAATGTCAATGATCTGAACAGATTTTTGTAGTCCATCAATCTGTGTTGCACATTTGAATTAATTCAAATTTAATAAAGTAAAAGAGTAGATGGAGAGAGTACTTTCCCAAAATGAGGAGTTTGAATAAGACTCCTACTAACTAACAATAAAAGTATGGCATATTAATGTACACATGAGTAGTCCATTTTTACTATCTCCCAAATTTTAATATTATCCAAAGAGCAGATTTTTTGATTGGCATCATTTTGAATCTTAGTATGAAAACTAGAAAATACAGAAATAATACATTTGGTGAGAGTAGAGACAGTGGGAAAAAAGCCATCAGAACAATGATAATTTTCGAATTCCATACCATATCCTACAATATGCATCATAATATAAGAGCAAGAAACTTCAAACATTTTAAAAATTGTACATGTATTTTTAAAAATTAGTACTATACAAATAAGTTTTATTTTGTATTAAAGTACATTCTATTTTCTACTCCTACCTACATAAAATGCCTTCTCATAAAATACTTGTATATTCATCCTCAGAGAACTACATACAAATTAATACTCTTATGTATTCAACTCAACTTGAACAATTTTTGGTATGGTAATTAGGAGTACTTGTAGTAATACAGATTTTTTTGCCCTTGGCTGCTTGTGCTTGGGGTCCCCATGGAAAATCATGTATTACTACTTGTATTCCTAGGTACCCTACCTAAAACTGTTCTCGTCTCATTGAATGCATGAGATCATTAACTCTTATAGTATTATGTATTGCCCCCATACTTTGTCAATGCAGTCATTGACCCCAAAACAGGAAAGAAGATGGAGTATCAACTCCTCATCAAGGATCCCAAAACACAAAAGGTGTGGAACAATGGGGTGTGCTGTGAGCTGTGAGATGGGAAGATAATTGCAAGGAACTAAATCAGGCAAGAAAAGAACCAATACATTATTTTTATCCACAAGTCTGAAGTGCCAAAGGGAGAAAAGGTGGCATATATCAGAATTGTGTTAGATATATGTCCCAAAAAAGAAGTTGCAAAAAGAGTCTGACTTACATTGGGAGTGGATTAAATTGATTACCGCTATGAAGTATCCATACAAACAGTTGACCCCTGGTGCACAGTTCAGAGGTTTGACCTCAAGAACATTTATCTAAATATGCCATTGGATGTGCTTTCATGATACAATCCAAGCCAGCCTCACCCCCAAGGAAATTATGGACAAGTACAACCTGTATGACAAAGTAGCTGACAATGACTACATTTATATCCACTACAAGAAAGGCATGTACAACCATCCAACTGCTGGAAAATTAGCATACTATTTGTTAAAAAAGAGGCTAAAAATAATTTAGGTTCAAAGAGTGCAAGTACACACCTGGGCTGTTGAAACATGCTCACTCTTCCCTTGTGTTTGTGCTTGTGGTTAATGATTTTGGAGTCTAGTATTCTTAAAAAAACAACATTATACTATATCTCCTGCTCCTGACAATCCTACAAAAATGGTATGAAAATGAAATGACAACGGACTGGACTTTATGGTACACTTCTCAAGGCCACTTTTACTATTGGAAAGAAGCAACATGCTCTGACTATGCTCACTGAGAAGTGGGCCAATCACCTTCTTGACTATTGTGCAACCCATCCCAATGTCAAAATTTGATACAAGGCCAGCAATATGCACTTGTAGATGCAAAGTGAAGCTGGATACACCAACAAAGATGGTGCACGAAACTACTGTGGCAGATACTTCTTCCTTGACCGGGACCAATCACTTGACAGCCCCCTCTGCCTCTGGCTGAATGACACCATTGACCATGAATGCAACACACTCAAAATGAGAGCAGCATCCGATGCTAAGTCTGAACTAAGTACATCATTTAAAAACAACCAAAAAGCTATTTTCTTTCAACTTACCCCGCAGGAAATGGGGCCGCCACAACCACCTACTGTCTTTCATGTGGACAACACCATGCCTGTTGGAATTGCAAACTGCTCCATCAAACAATGGCCATCCAGGGCAATGAATATGAGATATTTTTGGGTGATTGACCAGGTAGATCATATTTTTTTTCATCATGTGGGTTCCTGGGCTTGAAAATTTGGCAGATTATTCCATGAAACATTTGTACTGGCACACCATGTTAAAGTGCGCCTCATATTACTTTACATTTGCCTAACTCTCCGAAGTATTTGTACAAAGCTCTAACACTAACACCATGGAATCTGCAGGGGTATGGGCTAATTGTGTGGTCATCTTAGCATCAATATAACTTTACAACCATTATAAGACTTACAATTATGAAAGTGACATGTTTAGGTATGCTAGATTGAATAAAACAAAAATATTGCTTGCAGCAGAGCTCTAAATGAATTCTTGACCCCAAGTTGTAAAACATTGATCAAATCTGATGCATTCTACATCCCATGAGTTTTGTTGTCACTTTGCCAATGTGATTTATTCTACTAATAAATCCCATTTTTCTTCATTTCAGGCTATTCCAGATTCACAACCAGCATGAAAAGTGGATCAAAAAGAGTATATGTAACACTATTGCTACTCTTGTACTTTCTTAGATGTGATATTTGGACCTTTTTGTGCTATGGTGACTATGAAGTTAGCCTGTGTTAAACCCAGTCCCATCACCAGTCCCACATGGCAGAGCATCTCACCACTGACACATGGAGACATGCACATGCCAGGGGCTACTGCAGCCTGACTTTACCTCTTACTTTGACGTACAAGGTCCATATCCATGCAGTTGTAGTAGTAGCCTGAGCACTCACTCTCCTCATAAAATAAGTCAACTCATGACTTGGTTCATCTGCGTGTTTTAGCTAGTTCAACACCACCCAATACCCACTGTCAATGCAACCATCTACTAAAGCAAATCTCTATGTTGGGGCTGATTATTCCAAAACACTAATATCTTCATCTTTGATCCTTGTCATGGTTAACACTAGTAATTAAGACTGTGTACCCTAAAATAAATTCCTGTGCACTGTCCATCTCACCTTCTTAAGGTACACTTTCAATTTCACTCAAAGTTTTGCCATTCTACGAGTCAATCAATTGCCCATAGAAATAGAATGCATGATATTATTTTAGGTAGAACAGTGAATTAGAAGATTTAAGTTTTCTTTCTTGCTGTATGTCCTAAAAGTAGTGCCCATGTTGTGCAGTCACCTGCATAGTAACAATTGCATGAGAAATAATTATCAATCTTCCTTCTACTAAGACATTTTTGATTTTTAACAATTTGAAATATTTTACTCTAATAATATCAGTTTTTGTGCAACTTACTCTCTCATACAAGCAAGATGCCTCACAAAGGGCACACACATTGAATCTTTTCAAGTAGGTGTTATGAAGCTCATGACTATTCAACAGTTAAAATAGGGTATTGGATATGGAAGACAAAAAGTCATGAGAACTTGTTTCAGGACATGAAGCATTAATTAATGATGATATAGCAACCATATGGAAATTAATTTGACAAAGAGGGGCATACCATTGTTTTGTGAGAAAGGCTGATATGGGAAGAACTCTAAAATGAGCAAAGGAAAGTGCTCAACTCATGAATCTACCTTGCAATGCAAACCTAAATTAGATATTTTGGATGTAAAGGAATTTGATGCCATAAATCACAGCAGCATGAGGATAGCTGATTCCACAAAAAGTTACCATGCAGAAATTAACATCTTACCCAACACCCCACCTTTCATGTTTGTGTGGTTGAAAGAGATAGGCACTTTGATTGGTGACTGCAATGCGAGGGAACCAAAACGAGAATGAATTATGTCAGAAACCTATAGAAACTAAAGAAACATGAAAGTGACAAATGAATTCCTTAATGATAATGCCATTTTACTTACTGTCCCTAACTTCTGAATGTCAAATGAAATCTGGTATTTTGTGCTTGGATAAATTGCTGATGAAAAAATGGTAAAACAGGACATGTAGGATGTAGGAAGCAGCAAATTGTAAAATTTCTCAATTGTCTGAAAATTTCCTGTTTTTAACAGCCTTGCTACAAATTAAGGTCATGCTTGGGCATTTTGCCATTCAATTATAAAGGCACAACTGCCAATAGAATTCCCATGTGGGGCATGAGTGGCAAAACAAGAAGTATTTTTAGATAAGTCCTCCTTGACAAGAAAATCCAATCTGTGAAGCCACAAAACTTTCTGCTATTAATTTATTCTTGACAAGGCTTTGTGTTCAATGCTGCTGCTGCTGCCACCAACAGAAAAGAAGATTTTGATGACAGTGCCTTTTGGAAGGATGAGCATGACAAATACAAATTAAAATTTCAACAGCACAACATCAGTACTAGTTTATTAGTGAACGGACTCTCCCCATCTTGTGCTGAGGGGGGTGGGTAAGGATTGTTATTGTTCAAGCAGAGTAATAAATGAAATTTCCATTGCACCAATCTTGACAATGCTACCATATCTGAAAATGAAAATTATGACTCTAGCTTGTAATCATGTTGTAAGTGGTTTCTCTCAGGGAACCCAATACTACAGAAATCCCCTCCCTCAGAACATAAGTCAGAACCAGCTGCATGTTCTGATGGAGGTGTTTTCTATTATTCCTATGTTGAAAGTATTTGGGACTTACAAGACAAGGTTGTTACCTTGGGTGAGCAGAATCAATGAATTGGAATGTGTAGAGGGTGACACTGTTGCTGCTGCTGCCGTTTTTCTGTGATATATTGGGTAAAAAAGATTTTGGGTGATACAATTTTGTACACCTTAGGTTATGAGCCACATATGCTGTACCACCTAATTACAGGAATGTACATAATGAGAAGCTACCAATGGATGTGAACACAAATTGAACATCATTTTCAGAAACACAGCCAAACTACTGAGAATTCATTCATTTCTACAATCATGGACACAAACTCATCAGTAAATGATTCACTCTTTTGTATATCAATGCCAAATATTTTTAACATCCTTGTTTTTACTTATTGAAACTTTGTGCAAGACTTGCCTTTTCACCTGTGCCAATCTAACAAAGTATTCTTATGAATAATGCATGTCATTGCAATTAAAAGACAAAATTTGAATCTTTCATTTGCAACAATTTGTAATTTGTTAACTGAATGATGCTGTCCAGGCTGTCTACTAGTGTTTTGCAACTTGCATTTGATGCTTCCTTCCTAAACGTAACAAGAGGATGCATCATTAGAAAATTCAACCTACCAATAGGTTGCTGAAAGACTCTACAATACATGTTTTCGTCAATGCAAGAATTTAAGTAAAAGATATCTACATCATATGAAATAACAATGTAACCAAGGAAATAATTCAAATTCATTTTCAATGCAGCAANCATGTGGTGTAAGACACCACATGTGAAAGGATTTACTACAGCCATCACACCAGATCAAGTTCCCCCCTTTTTTGCAAATTTGACATTCGTCTAACTGCAACAACTGCTGCTTAAAACTCAGATAATTGGAACGGTGTTCTGGGAGCGTTTTGTACGATGAGAAATAGTGAACGAGGCAGCGATTGACAGAGGTCCCAACCTCTTTAGCGACCTTCGAATACTGCCCTCGGTACTTCTTGATAGCGCTGTTGAATTTTATTTCTTCAATTTCAGAGAGGGGAGTTCCTTCCAAAAGCGAACTATTGCTATGGCATACCTCGCTTCGTCTTGGAGTGATCCCGGTTTTGCTTCCGATCTTTCTTTTTCCCATGTATCTGAAGATGGCAACGACTTTTTTGACACCTGATACTTTCCTCCAACCCGCGAGCTTCTCAAGACGATGTTTCCCTCTCCGTGAGTTCGTTTTTGTTTGTGACGTCCCGAGCGGCGTAGATTTTCATCCGTTTCGTCTACCTGTTTCGGCATGATTCCAATACTTCGCAGCTGACGCGTAGTTAAGTTAGTGCCAGCTGCACGCTCGGCAGCAACCCATGGTGCAAATACTCTTAAGAAACGACGGTCCGGCGTTTCTTTACGGTTTTTCGTGGAAAAAGGTAGCTTCGATGGAAGAGTGATTTTAACAATAAGATCTTCGATTGGAGCCTTTACATCAGCTCCAACCTCACTCCCCTCAGAGGGAGTGGACATAGACGTTGTGTCCAAAAATGGAACCGTTCCATTTTCATCTTTCATGCCATCCAATTCCATTCTGATCTCACTTTTTGAGCTCCTTGTTACACCCCTCCTCTTCGACCTTTTCAAATCGGCAGAACTACGGCTGGAATCACGTTTTCGTTTTTTCTTTTTCCCAAGGCTTCCCTTGTTTTTAAACTGTTCCAGCGTAGGCCAGCAGATGGGGATACTGTCCCCAGGAAATGCATATTTCGGTATTTCTATGATACAGGAAGAAACATAAATTGAGGAGTAGTCAATTAGCTTCGGTTGAGAAGGGACTTTCAGAGGTGAGTCTCGTGCCGATGCTTCATTTGAGCTGGGTAAACATTCTGAGAAAGATTTTTCAGCTTCGTCATGATTACTTCCGATGCCATCTGATGTTACACCTGCTTTGGCAGGTGTCGAAGGTAACTGAACATTTGCTGATTTGGTGGAATCTTTTGGAATATCTTCCTCTTCGGGATCTGCATTCTTTTCTGGCGACAGAACATCAGCTTCTGGTGTCGCTGCTTTTGGAATTCCTTCGTCGTTAAACCTGCGCACTTCGTTATCTTCCATTGCCTCTGTGAGCCCTTCCAGAGCCTCAGAAGCTGTTGTTTTTGCAGGAAAACCCGATGAGGCACCAGCATCTCTTGGCATTCCTTCTTTCTCCTCATTGCCCTCTTTGTTATCCATCACTATTTGTTCCGAAACAGTTTCTATTGCCTCGACAGCCGGTGTCTTTGAAACGCTACCTGGCGACTCGCCAGTCTCCCCTGGATTCTGTTCCTCATTAGAATCGAGAAAAATGCTTGCAGCTGTGGAACCTGCGCGGTTTTCAGTCGAAGCAAGATCGGCACCTGTCATTCCGTCTGAAATATTTGATGAACCAGTAGGCTCCCTGTCAGTTTGTTTTTCATCAGGATTGCCATTCTGCGTTTCTATTCCTTCTGCCGGACCAGAATCCTTTGGTGATGAATCGGACTCACCCGATGGTTGTTTTTCCACGGGATCGACCTTTTTATTATCAGAGATTGCCCCTGATTGCGGCACTATAGGTTCTTTCGGAGATAGCTCAGCACCTGCCAATCTTGAATAATCTTTTGCTGCTGTAGCATTCTTCCCCGATGCCTGTTTTCCAACAGGATCGCCCCTGATACTATCAGATGCTGCCCCTATTTGTGTTTCTTTTGCTTCTGCCGGACCATTTGGTGTAGTTGAATCATCCTTTGGTGATGTATCAGTCTCACCTGATATTTGGTTTTCATCAGGATCGCCCTTACCATCATCGGAATTTGCCCCGGATTGGGTCACTGTTGACTTTGTCGGAGGTATCTCAGCGTCTGCCACTTCTGAAGAACCCTTTGGTACTGTATCATCCCCCCCTGATGCTTCTTTCCCAGCAAAATCTCCACTTTCACTATCAGGATTTGCCCCAGATTGCGACACTGTCGGTTCTGCCGGTAACTCAACATCTGCCGATTCTGAACAATCCTTTGGTGATGTTTCAGTCTCCCCCGATACTTGTTTTCCAGCATTTTCGCCCCTATTACTATCAGAATTTGCCCCAGATTGCGACATTGTTGGTTCTGCCGGTAACTCAACAACTGCCGCTTCTGAAGAATCCTCTGGTGGTGTGTCAGCCTCCCCTGATGTTTGTTTTCCAGTAGGATCGCCCATATCAATATCAGAGATTGCCCCAGGTTGAGACACTATTGGTTTTGTAGGAGATAACTCAACAACTGCCGCTTCTGAAGAATCCTCTGGTGGTGTGTCAGCCTCCCCTGATGTTTGTTTTCCAGTAGGATCGCCCATATCAATATCAGAGATTGCCCCAGGTTGAGACACTATTGGTTTTGTCGGAGATAACTCGGCATCTGCCGCTTCCGAAGAAACCTTTGGCGATGAGTCAGTCTCCCCTGATGCTTGTTTTCCAGTAGAATCGCCAATATCAATATCAGAGATTGCCCCAGGTTGAGACACTATTGGTTTTATAGCAGATGACTCAGTATCTCCCTCTTTTAAAAAATCATTTGAAGATGAAGCAGGCCCCCCTGATATTTCTTTCTTGTCAAGACCAATTTTATTGTTATCCGATATTGCTCCTGCATGAATTATTGTAGATTTCATTGGAGATGACTCAGTTTCTGCTGCTGTTGAAGCTTCGTTCTGTGATACAGCAACCCCCTTTAAATTCTCTGCTTCTGTCTCTTGAACGGCCGGCGTCTCTTCAGCTTGAATCGATTTGGACAGACCCTCCTTCGACAAACTTTCGGGTTCATTTCTATCTAGGCCTGTTTTTCCTTCGAACAGCGCTTCCTTCATCGTTGCATCACTTCCACTGGCTGGTTCTTTCGAAATTAGATCTAAAGCGATTGTTTCATCCTCGTCCGGCCCTCCATTGAAATCAAGCCCATCTTGCTTTTGCCCGTCTGATGCAACTGGACTTTCATTTTCGAGATCACATTGCATCATTTCCGGTGCATCATCAACTGCTTGTTCCTGATCCGTTTCAGTTGTGTTCCATGGTTCTACGTCCATATCTTGAGTAGCCGTAGCGTTTCCAATTGGGTCGCGCTGTTGAATATCCACTGGTGCTGGAGAATTATCAGCACCTTCTCCTTGCGATGCAGCGTTCCCCATGCTCATTTCAATGTCTCTGTTGTCGTTTTGATCTGAAGTTAAAGTAGCAACTGTTGAAGGTGCCCCATTATTGTCTGTATTGCCCTTGGTAGTTGTGTTATTCAAATAATAATGCATGACATCTTTCGGGGTATCAAATTGCTGGTTGGGTGGTGGTGGTGATGCCGGGATCTCTGGAGAAATTTTTGTGGTCAGAAGATCATTTTCGTTGTTCACGCACGGTGAAGAGTACCTAAGTACCTAGTAGGTAAGTACGTAATAAGTAGGTACCTAGAAGAGAAGTAAGTATGATGTAAGTATGGTACTTAGTATCTAGGTACAATAATCAACAAATATATCCAGGAAAAGTTTACTCTGGTAAACTGAGAAATAATATCGATCTGTAAAGATGCGTGCATTTACCTACAATACTTAAGTAAGTACCTAGCTTTGAAGCCTGCTCATCTGTACCTATTAGTGAAGACAAATACAAATTAAATACCTGCAGCAGCCTGCAGCCAAAATAATCACAAACTAATGAACTTACTGCAAATTTTTAGTACAGCAATTATTTCAAAATATCTCCAATAAAATGGGACATTTTATAATGCAGCATCCTGATTTTACTTAGACACAGAATCAGTAGGTTAATAGAGATCAACTGTAATGAGATATCCTAAAGGCCAACCAAAGAACACAATTAATATCAATATGCTTTGAAAATTTTCAAAAAATAGAAAAGATCATCTTTCTAGTAATAAATAAAAATTGACCCTTTCTAACTGATGCATGAGGAATAACTTGGCAATGTACTGTGATGTGATTATTTGGTGAAAACATTTTTAATTTTATTCATACAAATATTGTATACACAATCAAAATGTTCTCATTTAATTTCATGGATGATTTATTACAGCATCATCATCTTTGCCATTGATAAACCGCAAGATTTTTGTGAGTGAAATCCCAAACCAAAAATGCCAAATAAAATAAACAAACACCTTGAGCAAAAGGAATCATGCATTGATGACTGGTACAAAAATATATTCAATTTATGATTTGAATTCTTCCAACACTCACTGTTTTCAACACCCACAGCATGAGAGACAATCAATGTTGCCAATACCAATATCTTTTTGCCCACAAAAGATTTAATTTGATTAAGTCAATATGATGTCTATATATCCATACAATAAATGAAAATTTCCTACATACATTTGAATATTTATTCCATAGAATTTTAAGGTACAAAGATCAAAAACTAAATTTTACAAAAAAATCAGTGTAACACATACTTTCACATT
This sequence comes from Thalassiosira livingstoniorum, assembly GCA_036939595.1. Taxonomy (NCBI): domain Eukaryota; phylum Bacillariophyta; class Thalassiosirophyceae; order Thalassiosirales; family Thalassiosiraceae; genus Thalassiosira; species Thalassiosira livingstoniorum. The sequence continues at coordinate 11,783 of JALLOT010000991.1, forward strand.
TTTATCAAATAATTAAACAAAAACTATTCATGATTTTAAGTACTTTCCCCCTTTCATAATCAGTCCAAATATTTGGTGATTTTTGTATCTATAGCTTTATTGTTGTGCAACAGTCCTTTGAGTATTGTTTAAGATAGGTTCAGTTCCACATCAAAATTAAAGAAATTACTGGGAATAAAGTTAATCTTAGACCAACCTCATTTTATTTTGTATGAGTATTTAATTATCATTATTAAAATTGGTACAAAATATTATAACAATGTTTCTTATATCCTGAAGCATACAACATCTCAGGTAATAATCTCACAAGCTGGTAGCTCATAAAAAAAGCACCAGCACATATTCCATGATGGTATTTCATGTAACACATATACCTGTCTCATGTAGATCATGAATTCCAATCTTTCATTAGATCTCAAACAAAAAGGAACAATCACCAAAAAAAGCTCAAAAGTATAAGAAAAAATCAACTAGATTTTTATATCTAATATTTTTTTAACATGAAACACTTGCAACAATGAAAGTACTCATCAGAAATAAATATTTTCAAAATTTTGCTATTTGGTTGTAAATTTGACAGTCAAAATAGTAACAATTTAAGTTAGAATTCCAAGATTTTTTAGGGTTTGTCATACAGCCTGAGTCATATAATCTTTTCTGAGACAAAACTACATAATAGTATATCTATGAACAGTCTGATTTTGAACAGAGCTGCAAAATTTTGTGCTGGAACATCCCAGAATTACATTAAAATATGTTTTTATGGGGACTAAAAACACAACTTTTTGTAATATGATTAAAAACGTGAAGCAAAAAACTTTATTCACATTTTGAGAAAGTATGTGTTTTCAGGCAACACCAGGCATCATTTGGCAATATCATGCATCATTAGGAAACATCATATGCAACATAGGCAACCTAGGTGACAAAAGACAACATTAGGTGATGTTAGGGGACATAAGTGACATCAATCAACAATTGTGACAAATGCAACTTATATTACAGATATTGTGTGTAGAAAGGTGGTTACTATCAACTTACTCATGTAGAGAGTCAACCTGAGAGATACTACTAGCTGTATATTGTGTTCAGTGGTTTGACATTGATGGTTAAGGTGTTGTGTGGCCTTTGAAACCATGGGTGTGACAATATTGGGTGCACCATTAGGATTTCCCTGTCAAAGTTTTTGCCACTGTTGCATGTTTTGCTGATAAGGAGGAGGAACATGGGTAAAATCCAGGTGTGGTGCCATGTACTGGGTAGGTCCATGCAAAGGACACTGATTTGGCATTTGTTTGGGGGGTGGAGCTTGTGCTGGTGGCTACTGCTGCACATTGGTACAGAGCTGATTATGGGTTACTAGTGTAGGAAGGAGCCTGGGTGTTGGCTGCTGGTTTGGGACTTGCTGCTGGTGCTACACAAGTTGCTCCAATAATTACTTGTTTTGGAGTTGCAGCTGGAGGAACCTCTGCTGCAGATTATTAATTTTGGTGATGTTGCTATTTTCCCCTTCAATGCATTCTATCTTTACTACTGGGGTAATGTTTCCTTTTGGAACTGTTTCAATGCCTACTTGAAGTCATTATTAGCTCTGTTTTGAGATTGTTCACAGGTGCTTCCCTGCTATAAAGACTGTCCTGGAAAGTTTACTCTGAAATCTTAAAGTGGAGTTTGGTATTTGGATAAGAACTATCATTTTCATCCTTCATGTCCCAATCCCTCATGTCAAGGGGATATGGACAACTTGCTTGTAGAAGCTTGATGTTGGTGCGGAGGACTTGTGCTGATTTGAAGGGCTGTTGTGCATCTTAGGCTAATTCACAGCATTTTTCAGTTCTATTGAAGAACACTTCAATTGGATTGTTTTCATTGCAAGGCATATTCATTATTTTAATATTTTTGTCAATTTTGTTATCTGTGGGCTCTGTGTAAGTTGAAATCAAAAGTATAAAAATTGTTCAATGGAGATGTCTCTAAAACCTTAGACTAGGTAATGGAGCACAACACAGTATTTTTCATCAATGGCCTTTAAAATTTGATTGCAAACAGCTTTGACAATGACTTGATATTTGAGGTAAGCATGATGGTTTTTTTCTTGATTGGCTTGAATTCTTGTTATGAGCTCAGTGGATGTGCGGTGTGGGTAGATGAGTTGGCCCTTGTTAGGCAGAGGTACAAATGGCATGTTTGAGATTGCTGCATAGGACCAGCCAGTCATCTCAAGAGTTCTCCCCCAATTCGGGTTTTAATTTAAGCAAGGTTCTCCAGAACCTGCTGGTTCAGCTTCTTCAGGAAAGAATAGTTGGGATGTCCTGGTATGACCATGAGGTCTTGGTTCGGGAACTGTACCTTTATAGAATAGATGATCAGATCAGACAACATGGTTTACCCATTAAATTAATTGTAAATTTCTGTTGAACCTAGCAAGACAAGAGAGATCTAGTGACTCATGATATTTAGGTACTATTTTATGAGAAGCTAGAGCTAGGCAGAGAAATTTGGGGTCTGACCATTGATGTAGGCAACAAAAGCTACAGTCTCCTGTGGCAGTGGCAACTGGACACATCTGGGACTGGAGCTTGTGTGACTGGGTTTTTCAGTTCTGGGCTACTTGCTCTCTTTGTTTTAGCTTTCTTTGTTTTTTCTGATCATTCAGTTTTTTACACTTTAGACATCAGCAAATATAGATGCTGACTAATCCTGGTTGTCCCAAAACAGCATAGAGTCATCACTGCCAAGAGAACTTGTCAGATAGACCTACCTTCATGCCCATACAAGCTGCCAGTGATGCAAGTGATTGTTTGGAATGTGATATTTGTTCCCTTAGTGGTATATGGTTGTTGTCAATCTAAAATCCTGACCCCATATGTCATTGACTTCAAAACAATCTACCAGATCCCAAAGTGACAACACGGCATTGCAATATCCAAGCCAACATGTCAGCCCCCAATCCCCTTGACCAGAAAATTGTCCTCCCCAACAATTCTCATTCAACAATGGAAGTCCCACAATGTACCTTTTTTGTTCATGATTTTATTATTGTTGGTAGATGATGCTGTTATTTTTGTTCTTTTCATTTTGGGGGGTGGTTGTCAGCGTTGCATAGCAAGATAACAGTGGGGGCTTCATTTTCATTCTTAGTTGGTGCTGTGACTGGAGTTTGGGTTTCATTGTTATTTTGTTGAACAACTGATAGTGATGTGATTTGTCCCTTGGTAGGAGGATGGAGCATGGAAGATAGTGAATCTTGGGGCTAAATGAGGAGAGCCTATGCAGAGCAAAAGGACGTGAATTATATTGAAGATTACTGGTGAAATGTGGGTTTGATTGAAAATGAGTTTAGTTTGCCCATATGTTATGAAATTCAAAATGAAATAATAATATAATGAGAGACAAGAAGCTCAAATCACTGAGTATATGCAAACTCTCAAGTGGTAACTGTGGGACATGAAGGCAAGTTTTCATGACAATTATTGGATGAAATGCCTTCCAATCCCATTGGCAAAACACAGAGAAACTATTTTCAGTGCTTTTGACAGCACGGGTCAGTATGGAAGGTAGGGACTGCTGTCTACAAAATGGCATCATATTGTGACCCATTGCAAAAGTAAGTCCAGTTTTTTTAATCATACCTCTACCATGGGGCACAAAAATAACTCACCTCTATGAAGAAATTACCATTGCTGTGAATGGCATTTGTGGAGTGGCCATGGTGCCAAAATTATTAATTTTTGGTGCCTTGTGTATTTTTGGTGGTCTGTGGTCTTAACTGTGAGTAGATACAAGAGCTAAAAATTGATATTTCATTTTTTGGAAAGTTTTTTGGAGGATTCAAATAGGAATCATACAATAATAATGTATGTCAAGCCATGTTTTTAAGTACTTTGATTGTCCCAATAATCTATTTGACCTGTTTTTTGTAGGATAAGTACAAAGGATACAAAACTAAGGTTGGCAACAAATAATGTGAAATGTGTGAAAATATTTTTCTTAGAATAGAAGTATATAAGAAAATCCACTATAAACCAGCATACAATAATTACATATGTCAAGCCATGATTTTACGTACTTTGACCATCCCAATAATCTATGTGACCAGTTTTTTGTAGGAATAGAACGACAGATACAAAAAGTATGATTGGCAACAAATAATGTGAAATGTGTGATTTTTTTAGAATAGAAATAGGTCAGAACCACTATAAACTTGCATAATATGCTAGTTTACTCTATACTGTCCTATGCTTGACTATGCTGGTCTATGCTGGTCTATGATGGTCTATGCTGGATTTACAAAAACTCTGGAAAAACTCATTTTTCATTGAAAACTTTGAATTTTTATCATTTTTTAATCAAAAAATTGAGAAAATAAACTCTAAAGCAAAATTTTTACTAGCTCAATATTTTTGGAATAAATTAATTTGTTGAAACTACCAAATGACCATCTAAAAATGTTGAGTTTTGAACATTAAAAGTGGTCATTTCAAAGCAAACTTTCCTGGGGCCCCAGATAAGTATTAAATGGGTAATACCCATTCTTGAAATCACACAAGTACATACAATTGGTACGCAAAGCTCCAATCTCACAAAATAAATAGGAGTATTGAAATTGGATATGAGTTTTAGTTTAAGTGTTTGATTCCACCCAAAAAATATTTGGAATATAAAAAATATCCATTTCATGTAATTTAATTAGTTGTGAACAATATTAAATGTTGGTTGAACAATGTATGACTGCACTAGTACCATACTATTTCTTTCTAGATTTTGTCTTTCAAAATGACAGGAATAACGTGATGTGTTTTTTTATGCAGGTTCTTGTCTAGTTTTCAAAGAGGTCCAATGAAGCAGCAGGAAGTAGTTGTACAGTGATATCTTCCCATTCATAATCTGACAGGTTATTTATGAGGCTTTTTCCT